>JBCJKH010031077.1:0-24404 GCA_039877255.1 Loriculus beryllinus | reverse complement strand
GTACAGAGTACAAAGAGTAGGAGTAAGGAAAAAAGACGCATTTTTGTTAAAACTAGCCCATGGTTCAAACCATATCCCCCTTCTCACTCCCCTGACAGAAGCTGATGTGTTTATCAGTTGGTGCTGGCACTGAGTTGCAGTGCTGTGGTGCTGACAGGGTTTCTAAAGGAGCCAGCCCTATCTGCATCCATGAGACCCCTTCTCGGAACAATTGCCTCTTACCACAGAGTTAATTTAGAGTCATGACCTACCAAATGTAGGTATCTGTAGGTATCTGCTTTTTATATAAGAATTACTGAAGTGCTCCTTGGGTTTCTGAGGAGAAAGAAGAAAGCAATGTGTCTGATACTGCAATATACAGAACTGTTCATACTCATGTGGTGCCAAAAGCTACACGTGCCACCGCAGAAAGTACCTATTACAGCAGCAACACCTCTGTTAGGGGTCACGAGCTCGTTAAACTGGGTAAAAAGAAATGTGGCACACTGACATGGGTGATTCTCTGTGCTTGAGGCAGATAGAGCCCTGCTAGGGCACAGAGGAGGGAGCTGCCATGGTGGGTGCAACAATGCTGCTGGACTGTGCCACCCCAAACCTGTTGCTGCTCTTCAGCTCCCTTGGTAAATCCCTGGCAACGGGTGCGATGTCAGCATCATACCAGAAATGTAGTCAAGATGAGGATCTCTCCAAACATGTAACCACACAACATCCCTGCCACAAGAGGCCTGAAGCACCATGTCTGACAAGGCACTGAGCATAGCAGAGGTTTTTGGCTGGCAGACTGAGAGAAGGTCAAGTATACCGGCAACCACTAGCATGCCACAAACTCCCTTCCTATTGCACAGAGCAAAAACAGCACAAGAAAAAGGACAAGATGGGGGGAAACGGCTGCTCCCCACTGATGTTTTCGCCTCCTTCACCAGCCCCACACTTATGGCAGCATGCACAGTGCACACGGAGCGAGGCTTAGCACTGCAAAAGCTGAGAACAAGGGGAAAATACATCATGGCACCTGCGGCACCCAGCCTCTCCGAAGACACTGGGCATCCATTGGAACAGGGGCACTGGTGCAGCTGGTCCAGTTTCACAGGGGCCATGGAGCAGGGAAGCGGTAGGAGATGGAGGCAACAATGCACTCCTAACTGCCATGCCCCACTCTGCCACATGTCCAGGCTGGCTCCAGGGGAAAAAAGGATCACTAGAGAGTAAGATAGGGAGAGTGTATGCTTCACGATGCACCCCACAAAGCCACACAGGGCAGTGTTCATAACCAAACCAGCGCAGATTCAAGCAGGGACATTTGTATGATGCAGTGGCACAGGGTGGAAGTCCTAGTTTGCACCTCCAAAGCAGCCCAGTCTTATCCTGAAGTGCCAAACCCAAGTAGCATATGTAGGCAACATGGGCAGCAGCATCTCTGCATCCCACTTCCTAGTCAATGTGGAGACAGCATGTACAGTCAGAGGATTTAAAGAGAAAGATAATTAGAGTTATGTATTTTTTTCCAGTAAAAATGATGCATTTGACTTTTTTGTAAGCTAATACTAAATGTTTGGCTAGTAAACTCATTTATTTCTTACATGTATTATCAGAAAGTAAAATCAGAACATGGCCAGTGTTGCCCTGGATTGATTTTATGAGCTTGTTATTATTTTATATTCATATCACTGGCTTAGACTTAGGCACACATTAAACAATCAGTCAACTGGGCAAATATCAGTATTTTCAGCTAAAATGGAATGCCATTTGCTGGATATTCCAATGTTTCTGTAGCAAATCAATAATAGATATTTAAATTGTTCAGACCTCAAATGAATGAGGACATTCTAATTTCGTCCCTACTGCTGTGCTCTCAGGCTGTGCTTTTTAAATAAGACCTGGCATGTGCAATTCATATTGAACAGAATAATTTATACTTAAAAGCTACAGATCTTATTTTCAAAGCAACATAACAGTCATCTCCCTACAACATGTTACATTGATTCAGCCTATTCATCCTCATTGCAGCAACTGAAAAGCATCTGCAGCAGTTATGTGGCTTGAACACCTTCTTCACCATCACATCTGGACAACATGACACTTCTCTGCACTAAAACCACTCAGCGTGCTCGAAAAGATCTATGGTACTATATGCTCCCACTCAGGAGCCTATCTCATGCTAAGCATCTTCCAAAAACCAGAACAATGCTCATGAACATACTCTTGGTGTCCATTAATTTTGTCTGTGCCATTTTCCAAACACAAAAAAATGTGGGGATTAGGTCAAATCTACTGATATTTTATTAAATTTTGCAGGAAGCTGGAGAGAAGAGAGACAGAGTACCAGAGGGGGTTGATGCAGCAATGATCCATAAAATTATTATGGATGTATTCATTCCACTAAGTAGCTCTTTGTTGGAGTTATTATTGAATATGTGATTCATTTATTGTTTGCTTCTCAATCGTAATTTTTTTAAAGGATTTATTTTGCATAACTAGAAAGAACAGAGATGGATATATTTTACATAAAACAGGAATGTGGCTTTTAAATACCTGAGAAAATATTCGCATCTGTAAAACAGAACAAACACAAGAGTATAAATCAACAACAGCACTGCAAGTACACTCTCAAGGACGTAGTCCTTAAAAAGGACATTTAGCTTGTGTAACCTAGTCCACACTTGGAGATTTATAATTGCAAGGAAAGTCTGTATCATTTCCCTCTTAAACAGTGCAAAAAAAATGACAGTTATTAATTTGTGCTTCTGAAATGTGTAATGAAAACAAGATGCCTTCTGGTCCAAGATGCATTCCATAATGTCCCAATTCACTGTTTTCACTACATTGACTCCAACAGTATACTAACATCTCTCCTCTCCTCTGGGTCCACCTGCAATAAAGCAGTGGTATCCTCTCTTTGATAGTGAGCAGGACCATACTACTGTCAAGAGATTAACAGCTCTATTGAAGCAGGAGCTGATCCTTTGGAGGGACCTGTAGCTCTGGCATGCTGCTTGAGCCTTCGCCCTGCAGGTATTATTAAAGAGATATAAGAGAGTTCTGCAAAGCTCAGCTAACATCTGCAAATTTATTTTAAGCATCAGCACCAAGCAGGCCGATTAGGAAGAGAATGCAGGAATTAGTGGTGCCCAATGTTGCTTCCAGATCTTTGGCATAAGGTGACTTCCCCTGATTGAAACAAGGAAATTAGCTGGGGAGCTGGGGAGATGAGTGGGACAAAATCCCTTGGCATAATTGATGGCTATTTTCACCTGATCTTTATGTAATGAAACTGAGCTTCTGATTCATTATATTAAATTACATCTGCAAACTGCTCTAGTAGAGTACAGAATGGCAAAATTATAATTCAGAAACTAAAAGCTGGTTTTCAGCAGCAGGTGGACACTGTAAGGAACCAGAAAAGGAAACAATAACCATGAAATCATCTTAACTTCCACCAGCCCTACACTTCATTCAGCTAACAGGATGTCCCTCACCAAAGGATTTGAATTTCTGACTGAAGAATAAAAAAAAATGGCAAAAAACCCTTTCAGAATTGTAGAGGAAACAGATTCTCAAATAAAGATGCTCCAGCTCTTAATTTCTACCAGGTATCCATACATACATACTCAGCTGGTCTCTGTCATATAGGTATTAAGATCATATCCTAAAAAATCAGGACAGAAATAGCAACACTCTCATAATGTCAGACAATAACAAAACAGTGAATTTAAACAGCACATATATACAATAAATATGTTTTCATTTTCCAGTTTATTAGTCAGTTTGGTGGTCTGTTGTATTTTTTCATGAGACAGATTGTAAATCAGTACTCAGTTTGTAAACAAGTGAAGTCAGTGGGCATTCTAAATTCTGCTCAAAACTTTATCCGGCCTCTGTGACAACAGTTCCACACTGTCATGACCTATTATTGAAACACTGAGCTATTTTTTATGTCACTGTGGTGGCATAAATGGAGTTTGCTCCCACATTTTCTGTGGGACAGATGTCAGACATTTTCAATTCTTTTTGTAGTAGCGTCCAAAACTGAATAAAAAATGTACAATTTAAATCTTTAGTTTCTGAACTGGTTAAACAATTCTCGGTATCTTATTTCATGCAATCATTAGTATCTTTTTTGTTCGCTCTTAAATCACATACGGGACAAACCTTGAATGAGAAGACAGGGAAATGATGAATCATCTCTTCTCAACTGCTTCATGCATGGGAAGAAAACCCAGATACCCATCTACAGAAGAAAGTTCAGACATTATTTCCTTTCCTTCATTGTGTTTTTTTCACAGCTAATTGCAGATCCAAGAGGCTTTCAAACCCAAGTTTAGTTACAACTATGTCAGCCTGTCCCAACCACTACGTTTACAATCACCCTAACACTATGTCTTTCCACTAAATGCTTTCATCATGTGGCCTCTTCACAAAGGCCATGTTTTTTTGCTATAGTATAAAGGAAACCAATGCATGTTAATCCACTGCAGTTAAAATTGTAGTTACATTCACTTTGCTGTTCTTGCTAGAATATTATCAATCAACTTGCTTACATATAGCCCATGATGTATCTGTAAAAATAGCTACAAGAATTTAGCAGTAATGCATGCTTTATATAAATGTGTGAATATATATGACACCAACATTAAAATCTCTTTTTTTCTCTAATCCCTTTGTTTTGATCCTCCACATGGTTATTATACTAAAGCAACACATGAAGAGCTCAACAAAGATATCTGATGTGCTCATAGTCAAGGGTATTCCCTGTTGCAAAAATCCTGTAGTCCAAGGCAATGGCACAGATTAAAGCAATACAGACATGTTTTCTTTCAGATCCTCATTTTACTACAAGGTTGGTGGAATGAATAAATATGATTTAAGACATTCATAAATATTCATTTCATAACAGCACTCTTTTGGTAAGGAAAAATTTTTCTGAATGAAAGAAAGGCAACAAAGCACTGCTTCACCCAGGAAACAGGGTAGACCTTATGCTAGCTTTCTGTGTACAGTTATTTGTGGCTAAGACACTGCGATAAACCTTGCACATCTTCAGTATCTTACACTGTAATACCCCAAAGCCATTCACTGACAAAGATTTGACACACATTGAAAATAGCTGAAGTATTCAAACATGAATACTTTCATAATAGACTCATGCACAGGGAAATTAAATGGAGTTCTTGGCCACAAAGCCATTTGTGGCACAGTTGGAAAGAACCCCCCCTGTAATATTTGGTTTACTACTCTATCCAGTCACCAGTTCACATGTTCCCCTGAGGCCATTACATTTGAGTCCCTAAATTATTATTTCTCATTCTGTGTTCCTGATATTATCTTGATGTTCTTGGCATATGTTAATAACACCCACAGGGCAGATAAACTGTTCTGATGGTCTCAGACTAATAAAAGAAAGGTTCTTACCAGGCATAGAGGAGATTCCTCAGAAACTCATTAACAGTGACAGTGATTTACTCAATTTTCCATGGATCTGTATTTGTTGCATCATCAAACTTGCTCATTGTATACTAACATTTTAATCCCCAGTAAATTGTAATTTTCTCTCAATTACTGTCCAGTTTAACATGAATTACTTCAAATATATGTATTGTGGAATGCAGCTCATTAACGTATCTACTACCTTCAGGGTGTGCCAGCTCTGTGGCAACCTTCACCTTCCCTATTTTTATCACAGAGGCAAAATACTGACCTAAACATGACCTTGTGTTTCATGTACCACTGTTTCCCTTACTAACTTAATTCTTCTTAATGTGGTCTCTTCTCCTTCCATCATAGACTTTGTCTAGTCCCAGAGAAAGCCACTGTGGTCCTCAGTTGCTCTTCCTTACTTCTGGCGGCCACATCTGCCTCTGCCATGAAGCCAGCAAAACCAGAACATCCTTGACTGGGACTGCTCTGCTGGTGACAGCAGTTGACTCATCCTGGACTTATCAGCGACCATGAGCTAACAGCGCTTCTGTGATGTGACTTGAATTCATGATTACAAAAGAGTTGAATGTTATGGCTTATGCGGTTTTAAAACCTTCGTAGGTGGTGTCATCTCAAAGTATGCTCCAAGACAAAAGGCTGGGTTTACACACAATTATATATGTACATTCACATATGTGTATTTAAACAGTGACACATTCTTCAAGGAGCATAAGTGCACAATTTAAGCCTTCAGCTAACAAAGGCAATGGATATGAAGTTTGTGTGTGTTTGTACACAAATGACAGGTTTTGCATGTTTACAGGGTTTTCTCACAGTTCAGTTCCTAAGGACACTGGAAAAGTAGAAATTGTTATTGAAGTATAACTAGATTGCATTAGATAAATGCATGTGGATTTATTTTAACAGTGGTGACAAACCAAACATCTAGGTTTAGGGCAGGTCAGTACACGGCAAATGAGCAGAGAAGCTTCTGAGCTGCCAGAGTGTCCTTGAACAAAGGCACTAGAAAATTGATTTTGTGGAAATTTAGGCTTCCTACTAGCACTGATGCTTCAAAGCTGGAGGCTCCAGAATCAGAGGCCCCTGAAAAGGAGGAATGAAAGAACCCCAGCAACTAGTCAGCCAGCAAAGGCTTGTAAAGCTGCAGCCTTGATGACTGACAGCAACAGTGAAGAAAAAGTCTGGAGAAGCAGACAAGGGGGCCTCTCACAAGCAACAAAGATAAATATTTTCTTTCAAACAAATGAAAGACAAGTTGCCCTAGGATCTTGGATCTGAGTGCCAGTATTTTCAATGTTTTAGCACTTCTTGCTCTGACTTATTGTCCAATATTGCAATTCATGGAAATGGATTTAGCAGCATTTGAGAATAAAACGAATGTAATTTCTTCATTATTTAAAGAAGTTGATTCAGAAGGCAGAAGCCCCAATTCCAACATGAGTTAATGACAGTTTAAGCAGAAGTATATATTTTAATTGACTCAAACTATAACTAGGCAATTATAAGCAATCACGTGAGAGATGTTTAAAATCTACTGGCCACAGCTGTTAGCTATCTCACCTCAGTGGGAAGTCAGA
The DNA here is from genome assembly GCA_039877255.1 of Loriculus beryllinus. Classification (NCBI taxonomy): domain Eukaryota; kingdom Metazoa; phylum Chordata; class Aves; order Psittaciformes; family Psittacidae; genus Loriculus; species Loriculus beryllinus. The sequence goes on along the minus strand of JBCJKH010031077.1, from coordinate 17,391 downwards.
GTCCCCTCAGATGGCGGATTTAAACAAACCCATTTAATCACAGTGAAGCCTAAGTGCTCACATCTTCAATTACTCAGCAGAGAAATCAGTAACTTCTTTGAGAAGGGCAGTAACTTTGTTACAGCTCCACATGGATCTGGGAAGGGCATATCTGGTTGTGCCCAGCAATTTGAGCTATTCTTTCACCAAAGGTGACTGGCAGAGTTTCTAGTTCATATTGCCACTAATATTCCTCTCAGGGCTGCCAAGATGGCATGCTTTTAAAATGCTGTTCTTATCTGAAAAATGACTTTAATTAAAATAGTATTCAGGGGCCCCATATTCTTTGCTTCTCACTAATTATCATAGCACATTTGCTCCGTTTCCAAGCTAATGGGTGCTTTTGCTAACTGCCAAATTAAACACGGGATCCAAAATGCCAGGCTTTTTTCTTCTCAAGTCACATTTCACTGCCACTCCATCTTCTGGGACTGCATAGTCACTGCAAGGACAGTATTCTCTAACATCTCTTTCCATAAAACTGAGAGATGAGCCTTGCCAAATGTGTCGGATAGGGCACAGCATGCATCCCAGTCACTGTGCTAGGTCAATGGATACAACGGCAAGAAGAAGACACCTAGAGCTTAATGTAAACAAGGAGTAATCACTATGAAATCATCACCAGTGAGCAGAAAACAGAGAAAGGAGAGCTATTAAGCAGAAAGGGTATGTACCCAAACAAGAAGTGCTTAAAGGTATAGTGAAAAAACACTTCCAGAACAGTGGGGTTTGTACATCAGTTCATCACATAGCTTTCTTGTTCCATCAGTTCTCCCTCAAGGGTTTCAAAATTCACACTAATTACACAAACATGCAAACTGAATTAAGCCCACTAGGAACAGTCAGCAGGCACACAGATTTTTCCAGTCTTCACAAAAGGCTACCTTGACATATGCTCAGCCAATGACCAACACAGAGAATAAGACATTTCAGAACTTGCAAATAATATTGCTGTCCTTCCTGCTTAGAGACTATGAACTCAATTGAGGAGCAGGGCAGACGTACACAGCTGGGGTATGGACTGGATCCCAGTGACATCCATGGGCCATGCTTCCATGCATAGAAATAGAAGAGCCTGCACAAAGTAAAAGGATGTACAGTAGATTTCTCAAAAGATCAGAGTGCAACCATAGTTCTGAAAGATATTACGCAAGTTTAAGGTTGACCATTTTTTTGCTGTGTATTGCTCTTCCAAAAATAAAAAAGTTATACACTAATAAATACAGCTGCGAGGTAGTCTGGGAGCAGCCTCAACAACTTGTTTTCCTGTGGGAAATCCAAATAAGGCTCCTGACAATCCCCTCTTTGGGCTCACAGAGGGAGCTGGCCCCCAAACAAAAACAGCTACTCACTGTATGGATGCAATACAATGGATGCAGTGATCAGAGGGTGCAGGGATAGAGGACAGATAGGCAGGAGAGGATGGAATGAGGATGCTGAGAAGAAAGCGGTCACAGGAACAAGCACTTGTGCTTTCACAGAAGACATGACTCTCTTCAAGAAAAGTGATGGATTTATCACTAAAAAATTAAAATAGTTCTTTGCTTTGTAAATGTTTCAGCTAGTGCATCAGTCTGGCATTTCCATAGTGATAGCACAGTCATAACTCGCCCAAAACCACTGTGCACTCAATGCTTAGAAAGAAACCTCTCAAGACACTGATTGATATAGTGCACAGACATGCAAGTGCTTCACATTATAATTGGAAGGATAGACACTGCCTGAGGCCAGTTTCTGGACAGCTGTGACTATTTCTTGAAGTTAGAGGTTAATGCATTTACGCCAGATGTGTCAAAGCACTCTTTCTAAATCAGTATAGTCCAGTAAAAACAGATCAAGTGGGAACAAGGCATAAAACAGTGAGTGGATTTCAGGAGGACTCTGGACTGAGGCTGCTCTGGAGGAAGAGGTTACCCTTCTAAGCGCTCTTTCACAGCCTCTCTCCAGGAGGTGGTGGCCCCTTTGGGCCTGTGGGCTCACTTGCTTAGCCAAGGATTTACCAATTCATCCCAAATGATTTAAACTAACTTAATCCCAAGCTTTTGTCTAAGTTCTACAAGCAAATCTGAGGAAAAACAAGGGCTCATGAATGTGCATAAAGGAGCTTTTATTACTATTATTACTATTATTATTATTAAGAATATCTCCCTGTGCCCCCAGAACTTCTTTGGATAATCCAGATGATTTTTCAGAAAAGTGGGCTAGGAAATAACACAAGGACTGCCCTTCCAGGAGAGTCGGGGGAGGGGTGGGGGGGGGTGGTGGCGGTGGTTCCTGCTAGCTGGTCTTGCGAGTAGCAAAACCTTCAGCCATTCAACTTCAGAGTGCTCAGTTTTAACACGACCCCTTTACTTTGGCCTAGATTTTTTCAGTGAATTAGCTCTTTTTTTTTTTTTTCTACCTCATTCAATTAACTAAAAGGTTTTTGCTATTAGGGTTAAAAACTTTGTTTTCCCTTTTGCCTCTCTGAGACAGTCTCAGTCATGCTCCATGAGATATCCCTACCAGTCAGGCTACAGTTTTTGACCTAAACTAAAATATACAAGCAAGTCTTAAAAAAAAAAGTAAGCAGAATTTCATTCCCTAATCCCACTAAAGTATGAGACATTACAAACACTCCAGTGATGTTTGTGATGCTACTGCTGAAGCAGGAAACCATTATGATAAATGCCATTTAGTTTCAGGTGGTGTGCTGGGCAGGGGCACCGAAACTTTGGTACCCCTAGTTTGGGATAATGGCTTCATTTCCTCTGAAAACATGGTACCTGCACCTCATCAAGGTACTATTAAGCCTTTTAAAGAATTTTTAAAGAAAATAATAATTTTAAAGAATTGCTAGGTCTATTAAAATAATGCATACATAATTACAAATAAGGAGTAATTAAGTCACTGAACTTTTGTTGTTTAAGTCACCTTTATGATGATTTTGCCTGCCCTTTCAGCCCAACATTATCAAGAAAATATTGCTCTTCAGTCTATGAGGGTGGGCTGCTGAAGTGGGAAGACATGAAGAGCAGAGTTGGAGACATAAGACACCCACACAAGGAGACAAAAGACTGAGTAAATCAGCAGTGTTACTGATGACTCATGGAGGTGAGGTAGGATGGAGAGACAAAAGCTCCCAAGCCCTGTCAGCTCCTACAAGGTACAGAGATCACATCCAAAAGCAGAGAATGGTCGCAAATGTAAAGGACCCAAGAGAGGTGATGAGCACTCACCTGCATCTCTTAATGTTTTTAATCCTGGCTGGATGAGATTGAATGCCAGACAAACCACTTGGAGAGATGGTCTTGTTTTTTTTGTGTACACGGGTATGACAGAGTGGATGAAAGTGTGTGAAATTGGTTTTGTTTTAAAACAAAACTGCTTTTGCCTCCCATAGGACTCTCTGCTATATTAGCTAAGTTCGGTTTCTGAAATGTTGCATCATTTGCTATGCTACGGCCTTGATTTTGTTATGCATTATCCATGTGCTAATATCATACAGATATGAAGTAAGTGTGGCTGTTTTATAAGCAAGAGGAAAAGGCTTTTTTGTTTTATGTGTTATAAATAAGCCCTCCGGATGCCACATTGTGTACAAGGGAACCTAATCCTTTTTTTGACGAAAAAGAATGCATTTAATGCCATGTTTCAGTTATAACAGCAACTGGAGAAATGCCACAGGGTCCGTTAATGCACCACTACCTGTGCTGCTAGCAGTAAAGCCAGGCTCATGCGCTCTGAGTACCCAGTTGTGTACCCTCTTATACACAACAGCAACCTCTGCAAACATAACAGGAACTGAACAACAGCACTGAATACAAAAAATAGGAAAAGATTGCAACTACATTTACAGTTTGGAAATGAAAGCTGATCTGTCAGAAAGGTGAACAATGAGAAACCTAAGGTGAAATGTATAATTAAGGTTTGAGCTTGACTGACCTAAGGATTGCACACGACTGTGCTGACACAAACAAAACAGCAAGAGTTTGCATCCTTCATACTGCCTAGAACAGACCTGATGTATAGTCTAATACTTTGTTTCTCATCACACAAAATCAACCATGGATCTCCATAACCTTTGTCATCCTTCTTTAAGTCTCCCTCAACTTCAAGCAGAAGCTTTTCCTTTGTCTTGAACCAATAGCTGTCAGAGTAGGAAAGGTGACAGCTGCACTGACATTTCAGGTACCTAAGTGCACGCAGAACAAACACCACACTTATTGTTGCTTTGTAAAACTGTAACAACAACTTTAGGGCTGTTTTGCATCATGCATGGTCTTTGCTAGTTTCTTACTAAGCGCTGATTAATCATTCATACACTAGCAGCACTGAGCACTGCTGAGCAGGATCCAGGTTATGATGTACTAAGTCCTACCCAAGACCTGTTCTGCTGCAACAAAACGTCTCTGCCTCTCCCACAGCAAGTAAGTATATTTCTACAGCCAAATAACCCTAGTTATTCCAGAAGAACCATCAGCAGCTTCAGTTATCAAAAGGGCTTAAAAGCTACAGAGAAAAATCAGAGAAATACAGTGCAACTTAATAAAGCTGCTAGCTATGAAATGGTTGTTAAGGTTGCACAGCAAAGCTCAGTGTGCCTCATCAGCTCCTCCCTTTCTTCCCTTAGAACAGAAATGCACTTACATCAGTGCTCAGGGGTGCATTTGGAGCAAAATTCTTCTTTGCTAATACCCCACTAATCACTAGGCTTGCTACATCATCTATGTAGATGCACAAAATCACCTCACACCAACAGTGATGTCAGTGATGACCTACAAATACTGAAGCTAGAGTCTTCTAAGCTAAGGTATGCCCACTGTCCACACTTCACCACTGTTTCGTTTACTTAACATGTCAGAGATACCGATGAGTAAGAACATGATTCCTTTACAGCCCAGAGGAAGAGGCAATAGTGAAGGCAATTATGCAGCTGGAAGGCATGAGAAGCCTGACTGGCACTGCTTTCATAACAGACTGGATACGCCATTTGGTTTTTTCTTGGTAATGTAACTTGTCCAGTAACTACCAGGTGGTGAAGTGTCCCAGGAAGTTTAATCATTTCCAAGAACATCCCATTGCAAACCAGGGTCTTACCCAAAATGAGTCCACTTGTACCAAGACAAAACTGTAAAGAATGTTATTGCACAAGCCAGGACTTTCAGGGTATACACGTATACTCCCTGCTTAGAGCAGATACAATAGATCCCACATTTCCTGAAAGTATCTGGTCTACTGTGTCTATGTGGGCCTATCCAGACAGTTTTGGAGTGGTAAATTAAAAAAAAAAAAAGTAAATTCATCAATATGTGAAGTCATCATAAAAAAAAATATATAAAATATATACATTAATTATATATATATATATAATATATAAATAATAAAAATAATAACATATATATTATATATATATGGAGTTTATCTGCATTTACCCAGAACGATGGCAGTGAGACCAAGGATTATGGAAAACACTGGATATAACTATATTTGGTGCTACGCAATTACGTGGCAGTTCATTTCAGGCTGTGAGACACTTAAAAGAGTTGTAGAAAATCACACAACACTTACCCTGACAAACTGCCTAGGCAGGAAACACCATACATGTAGAGAAACTCAGAGGCAGAATGACCTTGTGCATAAATAGCAAAGTCAGAGCTGGGCCTTGCCTTCCACTGCAGGTAACCAGAAATACATGGGGAACAGAACTATTACAGTGATCAGTCAGTTGGCTTAAACAGAAAACGACTGGGGTTTTTTAAAACACCCTCCCAAACAATTCTAAATACAGATTTTAAACAAAAATTACAAATTACTCAATGTGCTCATCTTCTCATTCCTAAGCACAATTTTAATTTGAAAATATAATTTACAGATGGTTCGTTTAGCGATGTTCGTTTAGAACAATTATAGAAAAGAAAAATAACTCTCCATTTATTTACACCACTTGAAAGGTATTTAATTTCATTGATGGTTGTTTAAAGTGCATTACTTTATATAGTTTCAACAGCATGATTCAGGTGCATATAGATACGGAACTACATAGGTAGTAGGCAACAGAACTCATTAACTGTTCAGAATGTTTCATTTTCTTCAGTCAACAATATCTTTTCAAATACAATACTTTAATTTTCATGTTATATTCCTTAGAAAAATCTCAAGAATTAGAGGTGTGCATGAATTATAAGCATTCATCTCATGAAAACCCCCCGTATTTCTGTGTTTTTTTCCATTTTAAAATGGAGTGAAAGGCTGGAAATGTGACATATTCCACTGAATAGAAATTTCAGAGAAATAACAGGCTGTCATGCCACCTCCCTGGATAGCTGTCACTTAGCTATCAAGCAGCCTGCTTTGTGGATAGTCTACCTACTACACTGGATGGGTAGGAGGAAAAAGCAGGCTTCACCTCCATCAAGAGCTGCAACAGAATTGCATACATCTCTGTGTGAGGTATGGGGATGTGATAACAAAAACGGAAAGCCAAGGGGATCATCCTTAGGATGAGAACACTATCAGAGCACATCTTCTACTCAAAAGACTGAAAATCAGGAAAGCCTCCCCCCCCCCCCCCCCAACCAACCAAACAGACCAGCCTAGTAGACTTTTTTTCCTATACGAGAGACCTATAGATATAGAACGGAGGCCAGATAAGGGCTGCATAGGAAATTCACCAGAGATACAGTTCCAGCTACAGCTACATGGCTCACATTATTATGTCCATAAATTACAAAAAATCAATTCAGAAACAGAGCTAAGACTAATAGAATTCATTCTTAAATAAGCAAAGCTCTGTTATGCGCTCTTTGAGCCACTGTGCTCACACGTAGACACAGGAACTTTCAACTTCTCTGGTGAGCAGTCCTGGAAATCAGTACAGAACAAACACATTTGCCCAATCTAAATACTCTCCAACCTAATCCATGTTATTTTAACAGGCTGTTTTCTACTGTCATGGCAATTGGCAGAACACTGCTACATCCAAAGCCTCTGCTTGAAGTTCACACATCTTTGATGTTCCGCCCTACAGGAAGAGAGGTCAGCACATCTCAAGTGCCAACAGCCTCCTGCTGAGCCCAGGTGGCCACAGGGGCTTAGCTGGGGGTACTCACCAGGTACATTTTCCTGTAATCTTCTATCTCGTAAGTACAAGATTATTGACAGAAACTTGGGCAAATCCCCTGGCCCTTTGGGATGCAAAGAGCGCTTGCAAAACTCTGACTCACTGCATACCGGTGGCACAGTGTTTGAACTAGCTCTGCTGACAACCTGCAACAACAGCTGAGAGAGGTGTGACCTTTCTCAGTTCAGAGCAACAGGCTGTTAATTTTGAAAGCCGGTGATAAATCAACATCAGCTTTGTCATCAACCTAATGAAATTACCAGAAGCAAGAGAGAAGATCACATTCTGAAGTAAGCAGCTTTAGCAGCTTACAAACAGAATTTACAATAACGTCAATGGAGGGTTTTTTCCACATATTTCCAGCCAGGAAAAAGAATATTGAATTCTACATCTCAAACCTAGTTTCCTACTGTTGCAAACATCCACATCACACTAAACCTTCTGTAAATTACGCAAGGACACAGACAGAGCTAGGTAAGCATCTCCACTTTTCTCACTGGAAAGCTGTTGCAAAATTTTGCTCCTCTGATGTTTAGAAACTTATTCTAATTTCTAGTCGAAATGTGTCCTCCTTCAGATCATCTGTTTATACACACTAAGACAGGCTTACAACTGAAACAGTCCTAAGCATTTTTATTTTTATTTTTATTTTTTTTTTCAGAAAGAGAGCAATCAAATCCTATCAGACTTTGTTTTTCTAAACCAACCAGCCAAACTCTTAATGTCACCTCCTTAGAAAGGCACTCTGCTCCTCATATCACACCACTTCCATTTGTCTGATTTGCAAGATAATCCAGCTCCTTGCTTCCCTTTAAGAAAGGGATATCTTAATCTTCCTTTCTTCTGATTACAATTCCAAACTTTGAGTCATCAGCATATTTCATCAGTGCAGTTCTTTTATTCCAAAGGTCTATTATACTAAATTGGTCCCAAAACCAACAGGAATTTCTATAGTAATGTCCCTCCAGCCTTCATTTGGCTTTCAGCACTAATTGTTGTCATACTCCCATCAGCCAATTCCTTACTCATCTCAGATATTTTTTCCCTACTGATCTGACTCATTGTATATAACAGTTCTCCATGTAATAAAAACACTAAGGTCAATTAAAGAACTACACATAAAAAAAAAAAAATCTTCTTAAAGGAAACTCAGGCAACTACTTCTTGAAGTCATCTTCCAGAACAACAGAGCCATGACAGAGTAGAGGTATCTGCTAGCCAGCATGTCCTCCAATGGGGACTACTAGGTTCCCTTTTCCCTTTGTCTTCACCTCCTAGTCTGAGCACAGAGAAAATGTGAGAACAGCTTTAACATCAGTGTGGTTATTTCCATTACAGGAACACTTGTGCCAAAGCTGATCTAGAAGGATGTTGGCTGCTCAGCTAAAACTGCTGATGAAAGTAGCTTTATGCCAACATTTGACAGTTTCCACCTCACTGACAGACCTTTGCTTCTGCTCCCACTGCAGTGAGGGCAGTCGTCTCCAGCTGGGAGATAGAATGGGGAAGGAGGCACCAGTAACTTCCTAGATTGCTGGAGCAGATTTTGGCAGAGCACTTTCTGCAACACACTAGAGATGGCTTTTAAACTGCTCTACCTAAGTCAGGAGTGAATTAAAGCCAGCTGAAGGTGCGCTTCCATGTTACAGGTAATGATGCAGTCAGTGACAACAATGGCTTCAGCACAGCCCTATTCAGCCTACTACTGCTAGCTCTAGCTCCTCCCTGACCTTACAGAGAGCTGATATCAGGAATTCACAAAGAAGAAAAACTATCACTTCATTTTTTCCAGAAGGTTGTTTCTCTCTCTCTGACAGTTTGCCAGGAGCACCAGTGCCAGTGCTAGTGAAGCAGGTTAAAATGCTACTGAATAAACGTATCCATCAGGCATTTGTGCTGCCTGCAAAAACAATTTTTGAACAGATTTAAACAGAAGCCATGCAAGTTTTTTCGGTGCAAATGGAGCCTGTGGGCCCAGATCACAGCTGAGTGTTCCTGTCCCCAGATGTCTATATTGTTCCCCTGCTAGACATTATTTTCTCGGGAGGGGGGGTGGGGGTGGGGGTGGGGAACAAGGGCAACAAAACTAGATGTGTTTGTGCTCAGATGGCCTGGCTGAGCAGCATCACCCAGGACTATTGTCCCTAATTCAGGCAATGTATAAAGTCATGACAGCAAAATTCAGCAGGGATGTCCACTGGAGGTTCTGTGTTGGGATAATTAGAGGTGTAGCTGTCATTTCCTTGTGAGAATGACAGGAAAGCTATCCTGGCCCTATGTTAATTTTATGTCCATTGAAGTCTTGCACCCACTTCTAAAGAAACTATGTTAAAAGCTAATTTTTATTTTCACTTTTTTTTTTTTAAGAGATTCATTTTTTTTTATACATAGCAATAAGGAAACCATGAGTCCTTGGTGAGACCAGTTTAAGTAAGTATCCTTAGGCAGTCACATAAATCTTGAATAACTTAGATGCAAATCCTGGGGAATGACTTTGCTGCAAAGATATCACAGTTTTTACTATTGTCTTTTTGGTACTGATGCTTCTCAATGCCTCACAAAACTGAGAAGAAAAAAACCCCAAACAGACCAACAAAACTGTAGATGTTGAAATAACAGTTAATAACAAATTACTGTACATAAGAGGAAAACTTCTGAATTCTCTGAGTTTATTCTTATTGAACCTGAATCATTTCGCCCAGATACACCAGTTTGGGAGACTGAAATTGCTGAACCCTCAGAATGACAGAATCTACATTAGGAATGAAAATATTTCCCATTTCCTAGCAGAACCTTAAAGGCATAAAAATATTCTAGGCAGTCAGTCTGCAGCTGAAAATCAGTTTTTCTCACACAATATGTCATTTAAAATGAGATATGCTAACATTTTTAATTCAAGTGCATCTTTCTAAAGATTTCTGTTGACAAAATTGTGAATGCTGTTAGCAACATTAGGAAGTCTTGCCGTATCACTTATTCTACGTGTCTAAATGAAAGACTCGAGACACCCAAGAAGTAAAATAATCACCCAATATACATTGTTTGAAGGGCTGTATTGTTTTAATCTAAAAAGGTGAAGACAGAGAAGCTCATGTTTATGTACTTAGTGTACACTCTTGACACACCATCAGGAAACTCTTCTTAAAGTATTTCTAATCCCATCTCCAAATAATTCTCAACACCGTAAATCCCGCTCACATGTAATTCTGCTCATCACCTGAGACGAATCTGGGTCCTCTGAAATAAGAGAAAGTCACCTGGATTGTCTTTCTGAGCAGCTACAAAGCACTGTGAATAGAACTAGAACTCTGTACAAAAATGGAAATCAGAAAATTAGTCACATTGAAGCTCTTCTGTGAATTTAAACTGCTAAAACCAACTGCATTTGACACCTGCAGCACAGACTGGACCCAGCACAGTCCTTCCGCGGTACCTCCACAAACTCCTCCATAAGGAGGGGACTGAGTTATACACAGCAAGTAATACTCACTGCTTACTAGCACAGTACCTCAACTCCTGAAGCGACATTAAAGCATCACCACATAAAACTGCTAAGAGATGGTGCCATCATTCCTGGATCACACATCCTTTGTTACGCTGTTCCACCTCTCTAATGTAGTTTCTTTGTCACAGCAGGTTTATCAAAAAGAGGGGAATCCATCAAATCACGATGCTCTGAAATTGAATATCATGAGTTACCACACAATTGGGCTTTCTGACACTGAATAAAAAATATTACCACCTTGTTTTAAGAAGTCATAAGGCAAGATGCACACCTATATATACAATTTCTATTCAACTAATCCTAAATGCTCTTACATAACAGCTCAGTGGCAATTAAGGCTGGTGTTGGCTATGCTAAATGCACTTCTTTAAGGGCAACAACTAATTCTTCTAATTATTTTTTTTTTTTTTTTTACCTTACAAAACACAGTGGTGGTCAGAATATGGCATTTCAAAAGCAGACCAGAATTATGACAGTGGGTGAGCATCACAGTTAAGTAGTCTAACAAGTACACACATTTTTTGTGGAGAAGGACAAGAGCAGAGAAAAGAGCCCTTATGTGACTGGAGGGACCACATAGCTGTGATGTATGAGAGTGCACCCTGTCAAGCAATACGCAGAGGCAAGTGGGCTCACATCATCTTATTCTTCTTTATAGTGAATCCTCAGCAAGCAGATATCTGAGTTCCTGTCATTGTTGCCAGATTTAGCATTGAGAAGTCACTGAGAAGACACACAAACAAACCTGGCACTAGGTTTGCCTCCCATTCCACATACCAGAATATGCATCTGAATTAGAGATCACACAAAACTCAGACATCTGCAGAAGGGGAGACAGAAGTAGCAGTGACCACAGGGGTAAGTTATTCTTCAGTACGAGACGATAATGGTCATGATAATCGTGTTTGCATCACTGTGATTTACTCCACGGTTCTTTCTCTGTTGCTAAAAAGACTCTTAGCTTCCCTTGCCAACACTGGTGCTCAGAGTTAGAGTGAAAACAGGGAGTGCATAAGGGGCACACCAGAGAAAGGTTCCTCTCTTGGCTGCCCAAAACATGAGTTTTGATGCTTCATTAACCCTTTGCCCAACTGTCCTACCAACTGAAATGCTGCTGGCAGTCCTTAGCAGGTCACGCAATGGAAATTACATACCAGGCACGCACAGCTAGAAAAGCAGTCACCAGAAACATATCACTGAGTGCTCTCACCACTCTGCTCCTCCACCTCTCCAGCCGCATACTTGGAGGCACTAATTCTCAATTATCTTCCCGTCTCAGAACAGTATGAGATCAGTGTACAAAATGCAGCCTCTTCACAAGAGGTTGCTTACACAAGCATGTCTGCTTGGCTCTGGGAATAAACAGCTCTGTGCACAGGTTTGCCTATCTCCCAGTGAGAGCCACATCTATCTATGCCAGCTACAAATTAAGATGTTTTCCTGATTTGTTTAATTCAATTTTAGTCTAACTGCTTCTTAAATTCATGGTCACACCTTCTTATCACTTCTATCTTCATGTTCCCAGTCTCCTCTTCATTGCAATGCTAAAAATGGTGTGACTGTGTGATAAAAGAAATGACATGTTGAAAATTCAACCAGCAGCTAAAAAAAGCAGCAAAAGATGAGTTTTCAGCTGGGTCAGTTCTCTGATCCAACAACTCACTATGCAGCCATGCCTGGATGTTGACACAGAGGAAGCAGAAGGAACACCAACTGCCTTAAATCATGCAATTGCAACTTAACCAGACCTAAGTTTAAAATACTGTAACAGTGGCTGAAAGTTTTATTGTAAGTGGGTCCCCAGAGCTCACGGTATCAGCCCAGTTAAGGGAATGCTGCTACACAGTAACCTTCACTTACAGGATCGCATGGATGCTACAGCAGCCTGATGGGTGCAGTGCGAACTAGCCCCCTTCAGAATTAAGTCAAAGGTTTCCATGTCACATTATAGTAATTAGTGCTGTAAAAAAAGGAGCATAAAAAGCAATTATTGTTGTCAGAAAGTCGTGATACGAACACCCTTCCGAAAACAGCAAGGTCGATGGTCAGTGAGAAGCAAGCAAGCTGCACCTATTTGCAGATGCTTTGCTTTTGTGCAGTATTAATTACTCAGGTATAATAATATTTTAATTTCAGGGAATGGTTGGCTCTGACAGTTTTGCAACTTTCTTTTGTGTTTTTATTATCTGCACATTCAGAAATAGTTTTCTGTGAGGCTTATCATTGCCTCATTAAATGCCTAATCTTGAAGGGCATGTCAGATGCAACTATTAACATTAAATTTCTGGCTTTAAATCTAGCCACACAGATCTACCTGATGTTGAATTTTGATTTCGTCTAATTTAGCTCACATTGAATGACAGGACAACATGCATAGAATTACAAACATCCTAAAACTAAGCACATAACAAAAGGTACAAAACCTACAAGCAAAACAATTAGCAGCAGCACTGATTTAGAAGACGCACTTGTGCTTAGCCTTGTGCCAAAGACAAGGAGATACTGCTCCAGAAGAACTCAAACATGACACATTTCTCAACAAGAAGACTGCAGCACCTGGGGGGACCCCCATGTCAGCCCCCTGGGTCTGTCAGCCCCTTCCCCAGTGACACCACAGCAGGGTCAGCCTTCAGCTCCGCACAGCCCTGCCTGGGCATTGCCCTGGATGCCCTGATCCTGGATGGGGTGCAACTGGACCTGGATGCCAGGCCCTGCCCTGAAGGCCCCAGCCTGCAGAAGCCTCCTGTGCCCAAAGGGCCCCATCATTCAGGCTGAAGAAGCAGGGCAGCAGTACAAGTCTGCCAGAAGCAGGTCTGGTTTAGGCAGCCCTTTTTCCTGGGCACTCGTGATACATCTGCTGCAGGTTTGCAGGTGATGCCATTTGTGAGCACTGATTGTCCAGCAGCCTTCGCGGAGAGAGGAAACTGAAGCGAGAGCTTGGGTTAAAAGGCATTTGTTCACCATTCCAGAAATGTCTTCTAGCAAGGCAGTTTACACTTCTGAAGATCCTGTGGAAAAATGAAAACAGCACCAAGCACCAACATGGTGTAACACTGGGGTGCTTACACAATTGCCTGGACCACTGAGGCACTGAGTTAATGTCATTTCTCCAGTTCCCTGAGTACTAACTTTGGTACCCAAAATGTGACCCAAATAATTAGGGTTACAACAGCTCAAGTTAGGACTCTGGTGAGTTCAGATTTAGAAAACTAGATGGTAACAATGACCTATTAAAAAAGTGTGAATGCAGCTCCTTGCTGATTTCAATTATAACAACCCCCATGAATTCTCCTCCTGTTCTTCCCAGCCTCCTTTTAACGCACTGCAGTCATGAGCGTGATGTTAATAATATTATATTTAGGCTGGGCTCTGGTGACCCAAAACTGAGAGGTCTGTCTGGGACTGGGTGCAATCTCTCTCCCTCTAGCCTTATCAGACCATAAGATTGGGGTGTGTGGCTTCTTTTGGCTTCCCTATTGTCTTGTACCTCCATGCTGAACTGGAATGTCAAAAGCAAACAGTGTTACATTAGCAAGTAAGGGTTCATGAGCTGAGACATATGCCACAGAAACTGAAGGACCCCCATATGAGGGCTGACTCCCTCCAGCCAGAGGGTTCATCAGGAGCTGGACAGGGATCCTGAGCACCCACTGAGCCTCCCAGTCCCCTCCACTCACATCCTCTGGCATCCACTGGCGTCCCACTCACTACCAAAACTGCTCCCTGATCTACTCTAAGCCAAAGCACTCTCTCCCCTCTGGGGACACTTTCTGTTGCTTGGTCATTTTTAAGGTCAAAAAGGCTGTTGTTACTGTGGCTGGACATAACATTGTTCATATTTTTCCCACAGTCACCATCATGTACCTTGTTTCTGTGCTCTTGCTTGCTGTTTTATGACTGGTGTCCTCCATCATAAAGAACTTCTAAGGGGCTGCTAAACCAGCCTAATGGCTTGCTCCCAGAAAGTGATGGGCTCCTGAGGACTAGGCGGTTCTGTGCCTGCGTCCTTTCCACCCTTCTTTCATATGCACTAGTGCTTGTAGGGCTCTCCAGTGAGATGTAGCTCACTAAGACAGCAGAAAGTTATCTTGCTTTTTTGATGGATGTATTACATTTCTAAAATTACAGGAAGAGGTTCATGGTAAGTCATGGGGGAAATTCTTCCCCCAGCCTTAATGCTGAGCTTGATTCCTGGTTGCACAGACCATGATAAGCCATTCCAGAGGGCAGGCCAACTCCTTTCTACATCCATGAGCTCACAGGCTACTGCATTGATGCCAGGAAAGCAGCAGGAAAGTCCTGCAGAGGGGAAAGATCCATGAAAGTTTTTCCTAGGCAGCCCCAGGTCAGCTATTGAAGCAGAGCAACGTGCTGACCTAGATTGAAAATGTTTGTGCTGGCTCCATTTTAAATGGGAATGCTGCTCAAGGTGAGCCAGCTCACCAGGTGGTCTCCTGATGCAGAATGAGTGGGATGATCTGTCAATCTGCCTATGGGGGAAAAGCAGGGACATCGCACAATGGTTCCTCATGCATTATGACCTGTCCACCTGGACATAAAACTCTTGTGGTTCGTAAGCCTATTGTTAACCAAATACAGTCTCCTCCCTTGCCACAAGAAGAAAGATGAGTAATCCACAAATTTCACTGGGAAAGAGCCAGTTTAGCTTTTCACTTTCCCCATGACCTTAGCCTTGATGACTAATACAATAATGCAAGATTTTCAAGAAAACAAAGTTTGTATTGTGACTGGTGCACATCAGGGCCTCAAGGGCACATCAAGGCTGAACTTCCTGTTTCTGTGTGATAATTAGGTTTGATTCCAGTAATTCAGATTCTCAAAGGGACTCCCATCCCTTTCACTGAAACTGTTCAGCACTGAAAGCTCTCAGGCTCTAAAAGTGCAGCAAGTCATACTTTATCAAACACCCAAGGGACAGCCTGGGGTTTTCCAGACCATTCTGAGAGAAAAGTGACTAAACCTGGTGCCTCAAGCTTTGGTAGCAGCTAATAATCTCATACCTGATTTAAGTATTGTTCACCTTGGGTTAAATAGCTGATTGTCCTAGCTCTGCAAAGGCTGCCTGAAATCAGCAATGTGAGTTGGTTTCTCTTATTCTAATGAATTATCAGTGGCACAGCCCAGTCTATGTGGAACATTTTTCTGGAAGAATTATAAATAAGTTAGCTCAAACACTGATGTAGAACATTATCCAAGGACAGCTATTTCTTCATTCATATCATATCTCTACGTTGCCCAGTAGAACAAGCTCAAATGCTGCAATTTTGTGATGAGGACTAAGACAATTTAATTTTTTCACTGGCAAAATAAGGAGTTTCAGTCAACTTTATTTCTGTCAATTTCTACTATAAAATACTAGCAGAATAACCCAGGTGAGGGTGTAGGGGGTGTTGTTTTATATGGGGGTTCTTTGCTACATTTGAGAGGTGAACTGGTTCACTATAAAGAAATGCCAAGACTCAACAGGAAGGGCAATGGGGAAGATGAAGTGAGGAAAGCATGAAACCATCCCTTTTGGCAGATATCACCTCTCAGTCTGACCCACTCATCAGGTGATTTAAGAGTCCTGCGAGACAAGACTGGTCCTTAGTTAAGGATTTTTGCAGTCCCACACATTTAAGATGCTGCTTTCCCTGAGCTTTACTTTATTCACCTGTGCCAAGCTTAAAAGGCGACTCACTGTTGTATCATTGCAAGTGCATTTCTGTGTGAATTTGACAAGCAGAGTAATAACTCTGCTTTCCTCATATGATCCTAATCTCTGGCAAGAAACTGGAAAAAAATACTTCCAGAAAATTGCTATGACAAGTGCAAATAATTCAGTGCAACTTTCATAGTGATGTGCTTTCAGCTATCATTAAGTCTGCAAGAGAAAAACAACCACAATACTGTAGCACACTGAAACCCAGCTGGAGGTTTTACTGTATCGTCATTTTCCACTGTATATTAAAAAAAAAAAAAAAAAAAAGGCAAATCCCGCTTTTTTGACATTCAGAGCTGTTGTATTCAGAAAAGTTAACCAATGTAATTCTTCAAGAAATGCATGTGTATGTATGCTGACTTCTACATACTGAACTAGTTTAACTGATCTCACTGGAATTACCCATATGCATTAAATTTTGGGGTATGTAAACATTTGAAAGACTGGAATCTGAACTAGCATGTTGCAACTGCTTTGGAAATACTTGAGACTGAGGAGGAACAAGTGGATAAAGAAAATATTGCAAACTCCTAATTTCCACACAAATCCTTATGGAGAAAGAGAGCAGTGATAACAGACAACTCTGTTGTACAGTCTTTGGACACTGATGTGGGTTCAGTCTAAAATGGGAGAGACCATCGGTTTTAAAGGCCTTCTTCCCAGTAATATCAATGTTCATCTTTGTGAATATGTGAAGAGGAATCAGTGTTGGATTTTTAGTCCTGCAGAAAAGATTGCTCTTCTAAACAGCATGTCCTTCACAGCTCACTATCGGACTCGTTCCCTTAGGAAAGATCATATCAGTGCCAGTTTCTTCAGTTTTGTACTTTCATTTTTTTACTGAACTCCACTAGGAACCTTTTAACACCACTATTCCACATGTGGAAGAGTGGAACAATGAAACATGCAAGAACATCCAGTGCCTGGGCAGCAAGAGATCATCATATCAGGCTGGCTTGCAGCCCAATAAGAATTAACTTCTTTCCAAAGGGGTACATCTGCTCACATTAACTTACTACTCCC
>JBCJKH010031070.1:0-29906 GCA_039877255.1 Loriculus beryllinus | reverse complement strand
TATAATTGGTGATTAACAGACTTCGTGCAACAGGTTGCAACTGGAACAGCATGTATATCCCATTCCTCGATGGATCTACTACTCATGACTTTGTCAAATTCCTTCTGCTTTTTATATAAAGGAAATAAATGTTCATAAAATGCATAAATAAATTGTAAAATTTATTGTCCCAGCAAGCTGCAGATAAAAGTATAAAAGACATCCAACTAGAAATGTAGTGCATTATCCCAGTGCTGTCACTACGGCCATCAGCAAAATTAGTTATATGGCAGCCTTCCAGGATATACTGGCTAAGTTTTGTTTTGAAGGTAAAATGTAAGAATTTCCAGAAGACATGTGTTAGACAAAATTTGGTTTGAAACACAAGAGAACATTTGCAATCACAACTTGTGAACACTGATCAGTTCCTTCAGGGAGAAAATTTTTTGCGTAGTTTCAAACCGGCTTTCCCTGATATTTGTTCCCTGCTACTAAAAAGAGACACCAGAAAGAGGAATTTTATACAAAATATAAAGAAAACCAGAAAAAAGTCTTTTTTTCCGTCTTGAGAGCTATGTTTTTGTTTTTTTTTTTTTTTTATTTAATTGACTGAGTAAATATAAATCTTGAATTAGTTCAATGGTGGCTGACAGCAGTAGAAGGCAAAATACAAATGCTGCCCAACTGGAAAAGCTCAAAGAGCGAAAAGACATGCTCTTCATGACAAGCTATTTAAATCCACAACAGGATGCCTATATTTGATAATACACCAGAACATCAAAAATAATATACTGTTTTTAAAATTTAAAATAATAATTTGTGATATTTTATTTACATTTTAATGCATGAGAAAGACAAGAAAAAAAACACCATTCTTCCTTACATGTATTATCTTGTTTGCTCCTACAGAAGTTTTTCTCTCCCTCCCAGGGTCATCCCCTCCATTTGCAGATATGAAGGCTGAGATACAGGGCTTGGTTTGTCCAAACTTGACAACAAAGAAAGGAGCAGAAGAACCCAGGTTTTCTCACTTTTAATCAGAAGTCTAAAGCTATGCCTGCTGCATGCTGCCTGCCAGGTGCCAATCTGACTCCTATGGAAATAAAGAATGCCAAAGACTTATATTGTACCTTGTAATTATATATCTTCCTTTCCTATATCTTCCTTTCCTCAGGGCTGGACAGGCCTTTTAGGTAAACGCAGCATGAAAAGTATAAGGAAAACAGGTGGCTAGACCAGTAGGAAAAATTACTTGAGACAGCTAAAACCAGAAGTCAAACTTAGGTGTTACAAACTGACTCTGGTGGTACAGAATCTGACTCACTTCTATGGGTAAAACTAGTTGGCTGGTTTATATAAGCATACAGGGTACCTAAAATTGAGCACTATGCATAGCAACTCTCAGATCACAGTTATGAGACAAAAGCCCCAGACTTACCAACAATTTACATCAAAATTCTTCTAAACAGAGTCATTGACAGCCTAAACTGTAATTTTTCTTCAAGCAAAGGAAACAGCTTTAGTTGTATTTAAAAGGCACATCAGTTTATTGTTCTAGGTATGCGCAGCATTCACTGAGGTGACCACTAACAGTTTTGATTTAATCCATTTACAAACACTTTTCCTGGGTGAATGTATATCTTAGCATACAGTTTCATCCTTCCTATGTCTTGGTAGTATATTTATAATGCACTATTGAATTTCAGTAGAATTTTTTTTAATCGCCTCTAACAATATATATTATTGTTGACAGCACATGAACTAGAAGAAATACTTTTAGATTAGTTAACAGTGACCTGTAATTAAGCACTACGGTACTTGGAGATGGAGTGGTCCCTAGAGAATACTGCTTTAGCTTTAATGAGTGTTTATCGTTCTTGTTTGCTTCCCTTGTGGCAGTTATCAAGGTTAGTTACAAAATTTTTTAATTAAATGGAAATACATAGAAGGCATTGCCTTAACAGAAAAGAGCTTAAAATATTCATGACTTAAGCATCATCTCAAAGTGTGCAAAATCCTGCCCTACAAATTTTTAGTCACAGTTTACCTATGGAGCTCAGTATTTTCTTTAAGCCATACCTGACGCTAAACACTGTGGTATGTTTGAGGATTGTTTGTCTTCCTTTGTCTTTGATGTTTTATTAAATGTTTGTCTCCTCCAGTACATGAAAGACTCAAAAATGTGTTTTTAAATGAAAAGCTGGTCAAGGATTTTTGATTCCTGGCTCCTGCATCACTGATAAGTCTCTGCAGAGTAATTAAGTAAATCTCTTTATTACACATTTCCAAAATGTATTTCTGATTATTTTATTTTTAAATTTATAATAGAATTAAAGGATCACATTCCTATCAAATTCCATGGGGAATTTGGAACCTAAGGTGGTCTGAGGAAATAATCTGATTTATGCCAACCCTGCACTTTCAGATGTCACCTGAAACAGCAGATCCCACCTCAGAAAAATTCCCCACACTTCCAATTGTTGCAGGTTGAGAGCTGAAACAACTAAAAATTAGATAACATGTTAGGGGGAACATCACCTTTCAACTGTAACATGCTTATGAAAGCTGACATGGTTTATAGAGGTACTTATATGATTACAGTATGAAGCATATGATTATGATATATAAAATAGGAAAAAAATATTGCTACTACTAAAGAATAATCCTTAAGTATTACTCAAATTATCTCAAGTGGAAATCCTGATTATCTCCGCCATTACTCTGCATTGTGTTGCTGGCAAGGTATTGTTAATTAGTTTTATTTGAACAATAAAACAAGATGCATGAAGCAATAAACACAAAGCATTAATATGAGCACTAAACATCATAAGAAGATTGTGAAAATAAAATTTGTAAAAAAGCAGATCGTATTTGGTCCCAGCCCAGTCTCTGAACTACCTGATCTTAGCAGTTAAAATTAGGCAATCTTGAGAAGGGAGGAAGGTTACAATTGTTTAAATCCTAAGTAAAAATAGAATACTGACTGGGTTCAAATGAAGGTTGTTCTTAAAGTAACTTGCAAGTACAGATTCTTGCTGCCAGTCTAGATACTTCCTATGCTAAAGCATAGCTCACAAAAATCTCTAAGGGGTACAAACCATTGCAAGTGCCCACATGGTAGATTTTCTAAATGTAATACAATAATAAAAAATATTCTGGAAAAATAAAAAGTAAGTCTCAAATTCTTACATGTGCCAAATATTTAACCAGAATAGTTATTTGGGAAGCTAGAACAAAGCTGTTTGAAAAGTGTACCCACTTACTGCCAGTTCTTGTTCTGCTTAGAGCTATGTGGTTGAAACAGGATTTCCTACCACCATTTCTTATTCTTTCTCCCTGAAACACCTTCCCTCCCCCATTTCCAGTTTGTCATCAGATTGTGCCAGCCCTGAATATTGCTGCAATTTACTGCTGAATCATCATTGCTCTGCTGTCATAGATCATCATCATCACCGCCCCAACGGGAACACTGCAACAGCAACCTTTTGGTATGAGAAAGGAAAGCGGCTTCCAGGGCACATGCAGTAGAAAAAGCTGGGTATAGTATGTTCTTTCAGAAAAAGCTGTCTTCCTCTTCAAAGGAAGTTCCCTGGGGTTTATGATCACTCTTTTGGAAATAGTACAATTAGTTCCTGCCATGATTTCGCCTCTGCTCACATGCCGTACCTCCAGAATGCCCGAAGGATCAATGTTCAAAGGCAATGAGCAGTAGAAGAGACTTCCGTTGTTTATCATGGTGCCACTGAAGTCTTTTGAGGTTGACAGATGCTACTCCAGAAGGTTAATAAGATGAAGAAAGCTCTTCTAGCTGGACCGTAAGAGGGATTATGTCTGAGGAGCAGATAAACAGATTATTCCAGAAACAGACACTGCTTTTTTTTAAGACTTCATCACTCTTGTCTTACCACTCAAGCCCCCCAGGCTAGAAGTGTGTGCTTTGCAGGGGTTTGCCCAACTCCAGCATTCTGGCACCTGCTGCACTCCTTGCTTAGTTGCAAGTCAATGCAGAACAAGGCTGGGAGACCTGAAAAAAAAAAAAGAGGGAAGATTTGCGGGAACTTTATTTAGTTCTTTACGGAAAGGAAAATTATTTTAACTGACTTAAATACTCTCATTTCCTGCATTATTGATCTTGAAAACTGTGAATGATCAGTAGACAGCATGCATTTGAAAACTGGATTAATATTTTTGATCGTTTGCCTTGCTCTTCAAGTTCAGGGAAGCAGAGGTAAGTTCATATATTAAACGCTTATATGAATTTACATTGTTTATGTTGCAAAAAAAACTAAGTTGGAATATCAGGCTATTTTCATATTACAGAATTCTTTGTTTGGAATTCGTTATTTTGACAATTCAGCTAGAGACAGCACAGTGACTGACACTGCTATGAAGTTGGAAAAGAAACACTAGCAGGAGTTCTTATGTGTGTTTCCCAGGCTTTACAATCTCTACATGAGATGCCATTTAGTTCTGATTTATCTGCACATGTTCTGTTATGAAAAAATACAATTTCAGAAACAATTGTAGGGAAGGGGTATAATAGCTAAAAAAACATCTCAGTGTTGAAATTGTTAAAGATGGTCTGTTACCCTTGAAACAAAGAGAAAGTATATCTTTGTATTTACTAGCCATTGTCAGAAACATCTAAAACTTTTACATATACAGATTCTGGAGGAATCAAACATACTGGCAAATAAAGAAAAAAAATGTGATACCATTACTGTAGCTATAATTGTAAAATTATTTGCAAGAAAACAAATATAGACAGCTCCCGTACTTAGTACAAAAGCTAACTGCTACTCCTTTTCAAAACAGCAAAAAGTTCACAGTAATTTAAACCTTCTCTAACAACAAAAAGCAAAATATGATGGTGTGAGTTTTCCCTGTTCAGTTCCATATTCAATATTTAGTGCCTCAGAGAACATATTCAAATTTGGGAGAGGTTTTTTACTAACTTTTCCATCAATGCTTTGATATTTACATAATTGAATTAAAAGTCAACATTACAGCTGCTTTATGCTTGCCCAAGTCAATGACCTCCTATTTTATGTCAATCTCACTCATTAATTAAATGCAAAGGATGTAAAGTGATAAAAGTGAAGTCTTCTCAGTGTCATTTAAATATTTGTTAAAGAGATGATGTGAAACAAAACATGATCTGCTGTCAATAATACTTGGAAATTTTTATTTATGCTTTTTTTTTTTTTTTTTGGTCCTGTTTTTCTTTGCACAGATTTTCTTTAAAATAAAAATAAAGAACACAGTTCTTTTTATCTCTCTGAAATGATGTAAATCTTCCCTAGTGGACAATTACAGTGCTGAAAAACTCCTTGGGAAAAAGTCATGTGTTAATTAACACTAGGTTTATATTCTGTTGCTCTTTGAGTTTACGTTTTAATTCCATGTAAATAGTGTCATTTAACCATTAATGGTATTTTGGAAATGGGACAAAAAAAGTGAGAAAATGAGTGACAGTTCATATCTGACAAGAAGAAAAGTTATATCAAAGTGCATTTTTGCTTTAAGCTACATATTCTATGATTGAAAGACCTCGAATGAATTCCAGGTAATTTGTGCATACTTGGTGGTATCATTACAGTCCATATTTATAATTACAATCTGAGAATATGATAATGTAAAAAGTGGGGTTACACAGTTTCAACCATTGTACAGTGTGACTCTATGGTACAATTCATTTCCCATAAAAGACTTTAGCAAAATCCAGGGAGGCTATACTGACAGAGCGGATTACAGAACTGTATGTTATCTTCCTAAGAGTTGTAGTAGGTTTGGTGCATAGAATGTTTTCAACTCTAAGGAAACAATGACCAATAACGAGCTTCACTTAATATCTTGCTTACATAGCAGTGTTGGAATTTTCTCATTTTTCATAGCTTTCAGGGTAAAAAGATATTTTTTCCATATATGCATATAAATGATAATTGAAAAAAATCCCACCTGTTTTATAAAGTACATATGGTATGAATAAATATATAATAATTACCTCTTATTGCCACATAGTCACGACATATATAAAACTTTAAAATTATGTTTTCCCAAGTATATGCACACATGTCTAAAAAGACTTAATTCTTATATTTAACTTCTTTACTAGTGCAAGGATGCTGCCACTTGGAGGCTGTCCAGGAGCACCTCCAATTCCATAATAAACAAACAGGAAACTGTAGGAAACAAAATAAAGTCTTTAGCGATAGTGTTTACCCTTGGCCATGACTAGTGCCAGGATATTACTTCAGGACTTGAACTCAAGGTCTTTGCTACTGTCCTGACACAAACTGTGTCTAAAAATGGGAAAGTGAGGGAATAAGATCTTTGCAATAGCAAAAAATCTATGCACAAAATAAGACACTGGAGTAATTTTAACTGCTGAATTCTAAATGACTGAAAACCCAGACCAACTAGCAAAGTACAGAGAAACTCTGAACTCCCCAAAACGTACACCTTTGCTGGGTGGATCTTAGCACTTCATACTGAAAATTTAAGGGAGCCAGAGACTGTCCAAGGCTGTTTAGTGTTATTTTTTATTCAACAAGCAAATATCTGCTATTTACTCAGCCATCCTTGAGGACACAAAGGCTTTGTGTGTGCTCTATGAAATCATTTTAATTCATTCTGACTTACCCCTTCCCGCTCAGCTGTTCCAATTCAACACTAAGTGCTGAAGATGTTCATTACTATAATTGTACTTGAAAAAAGGGTTAAGCAAATTTTTTGCAAAAAGGAAAGGGAAATAAAAGAATATAAAGCTTCAAAAATTAAAGAAAAAAAAAAAAAAAAGAAGACATCTGCTTTTTGAACTAAGATAATTTTCTACTTTCATCCATAGAAAAAGAACTACTAACTTAAAGTTATCTTTCCTGGTTGTGAAAATTAAACTGTGAAAAGTAAACATTTTTCCCTTTCTCAAAATGTAACACTCCATTATATGTGAGTTTTAATCTTATCTATTTTCTGGCTAAAAGCCAAACTTGAATAAAAATACTAGAATATTGTTGCTGAACCTTAAAGATTAATTCCAGATATAATCACATCCATACCATAACGATTAGTGAGCTGTGTGTGAATGAACAGTTAGATATGTGGGATTTTTTCTCTGAAAACAGCTGTAGTCAAAATGATCACTATTAATAGTAACAGGGTTTTCTCCTTTACAGGGCATTAATTTACAAGCTGCAATAAAGTAACTTTACTTGGAGTCTTAACCTGCTAGAAATAAAACTACTGTTTATTGCATTCTTAATTTCTCAACTAATTGTGCTAGTGGCTTCAGCAGTGCACTAAATGATACGGCAAACAATCATCAGATGCAGCGCACACACTGTCTTATTCCCAGAATGAAAACTGTGTATGCGTTTTGGTGCTTTGAAATATTTTAAATATATTTTTTCCTCTTTGCTTTTGTACCTCTGTCCTATTCCAAATCCCTCTGTGATTTAAATTAGTCTTCTGCTCACAATAAGATCACAAAATCCTTCCATCTTTATCAGGAATTAAGTGCACTATCCTGCACATTCCACGTGCTTTGCACTTTGTAATGTCAGCTGCATTGCAAACAATTTCTTCCCCTCAGAAATGAGTGATATTGAACAACACACTTCCTAAAAAGAAATATCTATTGACCTGTCTGCTGTGTATACATATATAATGGCATTTAGTCACTATCAGCTGCTATTTACTGGATGGACACTTCCGAATAGTAATACATCTAGAAACATAAGATTAACAATCACTTGTTACACTGACACCTGATAGAGTGTAGGTATGTTTATATACCCTTACGTAATAGTAGCATGCCTTACCATTTTCTGCAAGCATGCCAGCAGTATAAACCTTATAATATATCTCTCTGACAAAGTAACACTGTCATCCTCATTTCACAAAAGCAAGGACCTCAGGTGTAACACAGAAACTGAAGTCCTGACCTGTAAGTAGCATTGCAGTCATAGAAGACAGCAGCAGTTGGTTCCTATGCTAAGACAGTTGGTTTTAGAAACAGCAGGCTGATTCTCAAAGCAACTGCCTAGTCACATAGATGTCTGCAAAGCAGAAGGAACCAGACTCACTGGTACAAAGCTAATTGTACTCAGACCACCATGTTTATCTTCTCAGTGATGAGGTTCTATTGGCTTATGAATTTCTACTTCTGTGCAGACCGAAAATTACCTTCTTATTGGTTCCTCTGAATCTTTAGTACTCTCTCAGACTTTACCCAATCGAATATTAAGTCTTGGTGACCCTGCTGCCTGAAATACCAGTGGGTATGCTCCAGGTATATATTTCATACCTATGATTCATTAGAGACCATAGAAGCCCCAGCAGTTTCAGGTAAGAAACAATAATGCACTCATCTTTCATTTTGTGATTTTGTGGTTAAAGCACAAAATTAAGACAGTTCTAATCAAGTTCTTTTCCCTTTCCTCTTCCTCAAAACTTGACCAATCTCATCTAGCCCATAAACTGGCCACGCTTAGGGCAAGAAATTGGACAAGGTGACCTCCAGGTGTCCTCCCAGCCTAACTTTGTCTATGCAACTTGACACATAACAAAGTAAGGTTAAGTCCAAGTCATTCTCTGTCAAAAGGAGATGAAGTCAATTAGCCAGAGAGTGCAGATTGTATTGCAGGATAAGTGCTCTGAATTTGACCATTTTCAACCATACTAGTTAATGCAAAGAGATGGCATTATGGGTTCTGACTCCTAAAGCTTTCTCATATGCCAATCATCCTAATTGTCATCATATTTGAATGCAGTCACCTCAATAAACCTATTCTGCACTGCAGCATTTTGACTCATACCATCAAAATTGTTGAAATGTTAAGATAAACAGCAAAATATCACTGGGACTTGAACTTGTGTTGTCTCACTGACTCTCTCAAAGTATCAAGATTGCAGAGTCTTGATTAAGACTGATTAGAAAATGACCAGCAGAGGTGCTCAAGTGTTTCATCATGGCAGATTGGACACATCCCTCCAAAAACTATGCTAAAAATGTAAAGCATTTTTTTGCATCCTTTGATGCAAACCGTATCAGATAATTGAACAGCATTTCACGTCAAATCTTTCTAAGATGGCCAAGGAAATATGTCATTTCATATGTCGACATTAAAACCAGTCATGCTTCAATGCTGTTTCTAGCCTGGGTCATGGACCTTAAGAGACTGTTACAGGATTTAGATGTTGGCATGAAACCATAGATGGCCCTTGATATTTTTTATGAATTCCAGCAGCAGAAGTTAGTAGAGCTGATGAATAACAAGGAAGATTCTTGACCAGAATTTGCACTTATCTGTCTGAAAGAGGTACTAAGTTAACAGTAGCTAAATTCTTCATCTTCCATAAATGTTTAAAGGGGTATTATCATGCATTCCCACCAAGAACCAGGATTTACGAAAACCAGCCACTTTCCCAAAATCTCAAGAAAGAAAATCCCTTGGTACAGGTCTAATTCAAAACAAGAACACAGTCTTTAAAAGGCTGACAATTACAGAACTTACCTGTTAACCAGGAGTCTGGAGCTCTTCTCTTGTGTCATAAAGAGCTTGACCATGGCTTGTGAACAACTGCAGATGACATTTTGTCATGCTAAATCCAAGCAAGAGAAACAAGGATCAGATGTATTTTGTCTTCAGTACAAGTTCCTACTGTACAGGCAGTGCCTAGCACCTCCCTGACATGTAAGACAATGCTATGTCTTGCACAACACAATATATTAGCAGGTTCATGAAAGGTTCTGTAGTGTGTAAACACCATCTTTGTGGTATTCATGCAGGAAGTCTGCTAGTAAACATTGGTCAGCTGAACATGATCTTCCCAGCTGTGCTCTGGACCTGGCCCCCATAGCTCGCTCTTTGCCACAGTCAGATATCCAGGCTTCATTCCATGGGTAATGTTGCCATTTAGTGACATTTAAGAATGGCATTCACACAAGTCAGCATACCAAACAGGACTATGAACCTTATCATTGTCAATATTCATTTGAGGAATTAAAATTAATTACTTTTAATATAAATGCCTTAGGCTTCTTCCCCTCTTTTAGAAACATGGACATTCTTCCCTGGCCATTGTTCATCTTCTGAAGCTAGGTATCAATATCAGCTCCTTATGTTTCAGCAAAACATCCCCACAGTAGTGGACACTGCTTTTTTTCCCCAGCAGTCCACTGGCTAAGTACACTAAACCTGAGGAAGTGAGATCCAAAACATAGTTCTCTGTTGTGCCTCAGCTACCACACTTAGTTCCCAAGTAAGACCTATTACCAACCAGAATGCAATAACTGTGGGGCAGAGTCCCCTCAATAATTCCTCTCAAAGTTCTTCCAATGTGTATATCAAGTAGCTAAAGGGTATATTGTACCCAAATATAAGTACAGGCAAGACATATAACCTTGTGTTTAAGAGCACTGATCTCTCAGAGACAAGACATGAGCAGATTAATTATTAGTATTAATTCTTCTAATATGGGATTCCATACTTTCCAATTCTTTAAGTTGTGAGCTTTCATGGTTGTGAAAACAAGCTTGGAAATGCAAACACAGTCAGAACTACAGTGTCTAACAAAGCACTGGCAAATCAGTCCTTGACATCAGCAAGAGTATAAGGGCTGGGCCTTCAGTTCCACGTCTACACGGGAGAATAAAACTTGTTGCACGTTTCTCTAGCAGAAGATGGGTGCTGCTCCTAATACTCATGGAGGATTTAGGCTGCATTTGGTGATAAAGCCATGCCATATTTTAATCTGTCCCTGTTCATCGAAGCCCCTTCAACGGTTTTGTCCTGATGTCACTTTGAATTTTGCTGCTGAAACCTTTAGTTACCATATTTTAAATTCTTCTCTTTGTATACAATGACATCCTAATTTCCCGTAAGGTCAAAAGAAACCAAATGTGTACTTCCAAATTAATGCTGTAGGTAAGTGTTGCTACACTAAGACTGCTGAAAAAAAAAACCAAAAAACCCAGAAGAAAATTGGAGGCTGCTCAAAACTGATACTACCAACAGCTACTAATGAATAAAGCTGTGTAGAAAAACATTCTTTACAGTTATACAAAAAATAGTATGAATACAAGTTTCTTGATCCCGTGTTTATAAAAGGAAACTAAACAAACAAACCCAACAACAAAACACTGGCCAAATATTTTAATGGCCTTAAACTCATGTTCTTCTAGAATCCAGTCAAATATTGATGTAATTTCCCTTTTCACAATGCAGATTATTAAAACCACATAGGAATTGTCCCTTTTTAAATCTGTTTCTCCTGACTTGGTTTTAATTTTTTTTAGTGAGGATATAAATTTAATAATACCAGTCTCAAGAGACAGAGGAGTGAGGCCTGGCCTAATTTAGATTTTTAATTTGAGAGATCAATACCATTTACCTATCTGAAAATAAAACCTGAGGAACAATACCATGTGCTTGAGAGACCTGTGTGAACATCAAGGCACTTTGATTAGGCCCTATACGAATAAGAATGCTATAGCATATTCAGGAAATTATTTTGTCATATTTTGAAAATATTTTGCTGTATTTGTCTAAGTTCAGGCCCAGAGGTCAGGAACTCCAGATTTTAATAGTGGCTGACAGTGACCCTCTAGATCACCTTCGTAAAACGATACCAACTTTTTTCCTCAAGTATGCTGCCTAGGAAATGGGGTGAATGATGTAAATTCTTTCATGTGAGAATAAAGTACAGTTATAGCTTTGTTTAGGACACCTTGGAGCCTAAGCTAAATTACAGTAAATTGTTATAGGACTCTTACAGTTATCTGCCCTTCTGCCCTAGAACTGTCAAAGAAAACTAAAAATCTCAGATATACTTTTGAAAGGTAAAACTGAGTCACCTTTGTGAAACAATAGACTTAAATAAAAAGTCAAATTGGACAGGGTAAATGGACAGGGACATGATCAAGTGATGTTCCCTGTAAAATTTGCACCTCTCCAGTTTACTCAGTTACTGTTTTGCATGGTAAAAAGGGATCAGCTAAAATTAATGGGTTCAATTTCATAATAGCACAAGTCTTTTTAGATATTTTTTCCCCAACCCAGGACACTGAAAACAAAGCATCTGAAAAGTTGTAGATGGATGAATACTACAAGAAATTATGTGGCTGAGCCCCCTAGCAGTCTTAAGTAAAGAATTCTCAGCTCAGAATTTACACAGGTGCAGGGGAAAGCACAGGACTGAAGAATTATGAAGAAATATTGCTCATACCAGAAGATAGGTTTTTTATTCACATTCAGCAAATATTAGGAAGTTTTGGACACTCATGTGGGGAGAGGGACTGATGACTTCTCCAATTCAAATTTTGCTTAAGTTTAGTAAAAAGGTGTTTTCAAGAATCAGTGTTACCAAAAGTTTACTCTAGCAAGTGAAATTTACTAACCACAAGATATAAATTAAATTAAACCTATTACAATAAGTATACCTAAGCAACAGATCCCTCACACACACACACAAGAAAAAAAAAAAAAAAAGAAAATGTGGAAATTGAAAGAATGAAAAGAGAAAGAAATTATACCTACCCTGATTGGCCTAGCAGAACAGTGACAACTGGAAGCAGAGAATGCATGGTCACCTTCTCAGATTAAAAAGCCCGACAATGAACATATCATATCAGAGTTTGAAATCATTGCTACAATCATTTGAGAAGAATCTTCTTTGTCAGTGTTATGAATAGTGTAATTCTTAATTCAAGTTAAGAATTTAGGGGTAAAACCTGGGGAAGAAGCAAATCCTTCAAGAAAGGCCTCTGCTCTACACAAATGCCATCAAAGGGTTTAGTGACAAAATCTTCTGCCCAGTTAGTCAGACTGCCTGGGCAGCTGATCTATCACAGTTAATATATCTTGTAAAAGGTAACAGATTCACAACTGCCTACTTTTTATAGAAATTTTTGGTATTTTCTCCTAGAGGATTTCAGGAATCTGCGTTGAGATTTCACTGACATTTGGATCTTTCTCTCGCACCCCATGTACCATTCAAATAATTAATGTCTAACTGATACAATGTTTGGCCACTTGTGGTTTCTGATGAACCCAGAGCCCTGTTTTCACAGGGAAAATTCCTTTTATGCAATCTATATTTATGGTTCATGATCTGACACTACTGCGGAAAAATTACTTCCAGTTCATTTAATGGCAAACACTATATGACTGCATCATCATTTGAAATTACCTTGCAACAGCTAAACAGTCGGTGTACAGGTTGCTGCTTGCAACATGCTTTACAAAGCATTAACAACCACCTGTTGCTTTCATTGTATAACCCCATCTTTCATATAATATTTATCATAGTCAAGCAGTCAACTTTTTTCCATACTAGAGTACAAACTATCTCATAATAGAAACATGATTTCTGCACAGTAAGGACTAGGTGTTCATTTTGAAGTTGAATAAGAACTGAAACATGTATATATACATACACATATGAATCCCGACATATATGGTAGAGCTTTTCTCATTCTTTACTCCAAGTGCTGTCCTTTTTCTAACAGCATGCTTTTCATGCCTTTCAATTATTTTTCTCTTCATCTGCACAGTTTTCTTTAAACATTTAACACAGTTCCAGATTAGCAAGATAGAAATAATGTGTTTTCACATTCTTTATTTTCTCTTGATTTGCTTAAGAACATGATAATTAGTGTGCTACATGCAGCATGACATTCCTTCTTTTCCAGCAAACTAATAATTTATTTTTATAGCATTACTGCCACAGTGAGCCCTGTTATTTCCCTTTATTCTTCCTTTACAAGTTTTTAAACCATTCTTAAAACAAATTTTTTCAATTCATCATTCAGATACACATATTCTGTGCCTTTCTTTCATTTTCTCCCTTAAAGTTTTCCAATTATCTGCAAATTTTACACTTTTCTTTCAAAACAGATCTTTCAAAATATCTTTTATTCTGTTTATATTTTTTCTTTATTTTTCTTCTGGAATAACTGCATCAAATGTATGAAAATGCAACCAAACAAAAGTATTTCCAAATTAACTTTAACATCTTTATTAATATATACGCAAAATTTTGGAAGATAATCTCAAAGATACTAATTGCTCGTCACATGATCCTATAAAATGCCATATTCCAGCTCATTTAAATGTGTACCTGAGATGCTACTTTTATCATCAAAATTTTTACATTAAATTTAGTTGCTATGTCACATAATACTGCATCACAAACACTCTGGAAGTGAACAACATAAGTCCTGAATTTTTATGTGCCTTTTAAGATGGGGGGTCCTATGCTTGAGGCTATTTTGACACCCTAGAAGCATTTCCATTTTTCATAACTGAATAGCTCCATAAGCAAAACTTAAGCCTAGATCTTCAATTCCCACTCACTGTTTTCACTTTTTTCTACTGTAACTTTTCCACTTTACCAAAAATAGTTAGAGATTTATTGAGATGCACCACCAATCATTGAGTGGCAAAGAAACATAATTGCAGTTTGCTCTGATTAATATTTTAGTCTATGTGGAGGAAGGAGAGAGAAGCGCACTGTGGAGAAACAAGGGAGACAGGAAACGGCTCTTTTTTCCAAAAAGACAATAAAACTTCTGTTCAGCTCTTGAAAAAAGTGTTTCAGGGTCCAGTTCTTGGGATGGGCTCAAGTCCATGAACCTGATATGAAATGTGCTTTGAAGCCTGAAGGAAAGATAAGAATATCTTAAAAGGTGTAGATTTAAGGTATAACTATTTCTCATTTTACTTACCTGCTAGCGTAGACACCTTTTTATACTGTAAGCTGACACAGATATGTCTCACTGTCCCCAAGCCCCAGACTGTTAGTTATCACGGTACTGTAAATTTCCGTACAAGGTGACATGCTCACAGATGAGATGCTGCAGCATGAAGTTCAAGCACTTAACTATCCTTTGTGGATCTAACCCAAAGTCAGTTTGGAAAACAAAATTTAGGGCTTCTGAAAAATTTTACCCTATGTGTTCTGGAAACATGTGCTGATATATAAGGAAATTAGATGCCAGGTCTCTTTGAGTTCCAGTTCCCCCATGTGATCACAGGACATTTCTCCTCAGTACAGTAATTCAGTGAAGTCACTGACACCAATACAAGGTAACAAAAAGAACACTCAGCTTCTTGCCAGTTTCCAGACATGGTCTTGCATTGGATACCTACTGCCTACGCAATGTATGTTTCTGTTCATGCTTGCTTTTCTTCTTTTCCAGAAATTCCTAATAAACTAAACCGTGGTGAAGCCAAACATCTTGCAGAGGCCTCAGGGTCAGAAAAAACAGAAAGAACAACAAAGAGGTCTAGAATATCAACCATAAGGCGGATATTTGACATGGCAAAGCACCGAACAAAGAGGTCATCCTTTTTCTCAACTGGTGTGAAAGTTTGCCCACAAGAATCAGTGAAGCAGGTTTTGGCAAGTCACCAAGCTTACTATAGATTAAGAGGTAAGACCACGATTTCAGCATATACTTCTTCCTTGAAAGTATTTCTTTTTAATTGAGGAAACAATAATTTTCCAAAATCTTGTTCTCTTGCTCCAGGCAAGGTACGTACTATTTGCTTTATGCTTTATTTTTACACAGACAATCAAATGTTTCCTGTACATCAGCATTATTCAAGGCAGACAGTTACCAAACCAGAACAAACAATGCACTCAAAAGACTAATGAACTTAGTGTAACTGTATAGTGTTCTAGCATGGCAGAACATGAAGACCAAATTACGCTTGCAGTACTGTGTAAAGATGCAAAAAACTTTCTCAAAAGTGCAGCGGGTACCATCTTTGCTACTCAGAATTAACCCCACCAGCTCAAGACAAGTGATGAAACTATTCATCATCAGTCATTGCATAAATAAGTTGGTGCATATATAGTTAAGTCCGTGGCAGTGTTGGTATGGTACAAACACGGAGATAAATTACCAGGAGTTCAAAGACCTCAGTCTTAATTTTAAAATGTCTAGAACGTTTTGCTGCACTTTCCCAATAAATTCACTCCCTCTCCAGTCCTTTCTTTACTTTTCTTGACTGTAGAAACCCTACAGAACTACCACCCCAATTCAGTCCCTAGAGAGCACAGTGAAAATAGGCCCGTGTTTTTCATGTTTCCTCTCTTCCTCCCTCTACCTCTCTTAGTCTTTCATTCCATGGTTGTTTCAATTTGTATTAGAAAAATGCATATTTCTGTGCTGCAGCTAGATGATCCAATGCTAATTCTAAAATCCAGTCAGCACTTCTAGGATGCAAGTATCTAAGGCAACATCTCTCTAAATCAACTAGCATATTCCTTAAATCAACTCTGCTTACCTATTTGACCTCTATTTTGGTTTGCAACCAATACAAGTTACATGTATCTAACTTGCCTGCTCCTCAGTTCTCTTTTGGGGGAACCAGCTAGTTCCCTCTAATATAAAACCCAAATGCAGAGCTGCAAAAATTTTCCTCCAGCAGCCACTTGCTATAGGCAAAATAGATGAAACACACCAATGTCTCTATCCGTTCCTATAGATACAAACACATTTGGTATCCATTGTGGGAGCGAAGTCCAACTCAATTAGACAGAATTCTGAAATGTGTTAAGGAGGCTGATTCAAGAAGCCTTTCTTAAGTAGCAATCAATCCTCAAAGTTTCTAAAATTCACTTGGGTCACATCCCCAAAAGTAAATTATCCTGCGAAAAGCTAGTATCAATGACCTGAACTCAAAGAACCGCAACATTTCATGATATTTTCATTTAAAAACTGATGATGACAATATTACCACCTTTCTGGAGAGCAACCCATCAGCTTGAATATTGGGCCCTCTAAGTCTTGTAGTGCAAGCAGGTTTATTACACCTCCTCTTTCCCAGCAGTGTCTTACACTCACAAAATCCTCTGCACAGGCATCATCCAGTTCTGAAGCTGAAGCTGGAGTACTTCCCCAAAAGTATAAAACAGAACAGATGACTGCAGCTGAATAATTTGTCTACTCATTCCGAAAAAGGTGTTTCTGCTCCCCTGAATAGCTGCACATTTTCCATTATAATGTCTTTTGTTAAAAACTCGAAAAAAATCTTTCCTTCAAGAAAAGATCCAAACCCAAGCCTTTGGACCTCCCAGCTGAGCATGTCAACTGATGAAAGTGGTAAATGAAAAAAGGTAGAAGTGACAATGTGGTGATGCAAGCATTACCCTTGAAGCTGTTAACAACAGTACAAGCCTACATGAAAAGATAACCTGGTAGACACAATGGGGTCTCAAAGCATATGCCTATCCATGGAACAATGATTTCGTTTCATAGACATACCTTTAGGTCTGTTCTTTTCTGTATCTAAAGTATAGAAGACCACTTCCTCCCCTCTATTTAGAATTGTAATGGCACTATGGATCATACCTTCCCTCATTTCATTGCTTCCTAAGAAAAAGTGCACTTTTTTTTTTTTTTTCTAACTTTTTTTACATATATATATATTCTATGCTTTCAGGAATGAGCACACAACACAAAGCAGCATAGAGAGTTGCTATTTGATAACCTGAGCTTAATGGAACCCTACACCAATAAGACATCATAGCTTAAGTCACCATGAAGACAGTACCTCATGCATGGAATCATCTGTGACACCTCCTCAGCTGTCCAGGTGTCATGTTTACTAAACTCTGGTAACTGAATTACTTTTCATCAAATAGTATATATTTATATATGCTCAGAAGAACTGATATCAGAGTTGTAAGAAAAAGATGATAGAACACAGCTTTAACTGCTAGCTGATAATGAACAAGTCTTTTCAAAAGACAGCGTATTCTTTTTCAATAATCTGACCACATCTGCTCCACATGCAGCTGTTCTACTGGGAGGGCAAGTTGTTCCTGAGGTATTATTGAGGAGCCTTAACATAGCTAGGTGAGTTCACCCCTACAGCAAGCTTAGAAAATACCTAGAAAAACTGATTATACTAATTTCAGACACACCAATGTTTTATGAAATACAGATAATTATCTCACTCTAAGACAAAGCAGGTATGAAGTACTGAAAATAAATGTCCCTTCTCACAGTAATGAGCTTTGCAAAGTGCTAAAGGCAACAGCTTTTAAATTGCTAGCAAGCTTTTTAAAAATGTTTTTTCTAATGTTTGAAAATAGCATTCTCCAAAAGTATTTAACTTTAAACAACATTTCGAATAAATGTTCCTTCATCTTGAATGGAAATTACACTTTCACAAAACCAAAAGTATAGCTGGCTTTGTTGACTCCAATACCAGAGCAATCAACAAAGCAGTGACAGAGGCAGTCATCACCCATGAATGGGAAGGTATAGCAACAGCTGAGATAAACTGAATTGGTTCTGTTCAAAAGACATTGGTTCTAGCAGGCACAGAGCCATGTTGGTTATGCTACACAACTGAGTTCACAGACACTGTAGAGTATCTGTGAACCCACCACACATAGGTTGCAGAGGACAACCTGTGTGTGGTGGGTTGACCCTGGTTAACCACCAAAGCCACTTTATCATACTCCTCCTCAGCTGGACAGGAGACAAAACACATGATGAAAGACTCATGGGTCAAGACAAGGACAGGGAGAGATCATTCACTGATTACTGTCACAGGCAAAACAGACTCTGCTTGAGGAAAACTTGATTTATTAACAATCAAATCAGAATAGGATAAAGAGAAATAAAACCCAGATCTTAAGGTCCTTTCCCATCCTAACTATTCTATGATTCTATGATCTTAAAATCATATCCCCCCCATCCCTCCTTTCTTCCTAGGCTTAACTTCACTCCCGATTTCTCTACCTCCCCCCCCTCAGCACAAAGGGACAGGGAATGTGGGTTGCTGAAGGAGAATCTGAGCTCTAGAACCTCCTCTCCTCCTCCTTCTTGGTGTCTGAAGAGCTGTTGCCCTCGTCTAGTCTCACTCTCCAGTCTTTTCCAGTTGCAATTGCTGAAGCCCATATATTTTGTGTGTGGGGTGGTATCTGAACTATAATCCAGTATATACTAGCATAGTTAGATAAGCAGTGGCTGTCTGGAGGAGGAAACAGTTCATCCTCCAGGATCTTTTCAACTTACAAAGAAGAGGAAACTTCAGCAAGACATTTCAAAAGTTTACCCAGAAGCATAGCCCCACCTGACCATCCAGCTTTGTGACTCTCAAAAACTCACTTCTGCAAACATATCCATATCTGCATTTCCAGAATCATCAAAGGAAAGTAAACCTTATAAAGCATTTCTGAGGAATCACTTTATGAACTAGCTGCTGTTGCTGCTTTCTCCTCTCTCTCACATACTCATGCATGTCTCAGTGATAGAGAGCAAAGTCTTTCCAGCAGGAACTTATCTTTTGCACATTTTCCCTTAAATGCCTGACAGAGTTCTGACTGCTAGAAAAATAGATCAAAAAACTGGATACCAAGCAGAAATAGGTATCCTAATATATTTTGGAACACACTGCATCTGAACTTCACAGCTTTCTTGCAGAAGGAGTGAGCCAAGTGAATATGTAAAAATCTCCATTATTATATTATGCTTCACATGATCATTTTGCATCCAATAAATGAAGTTCCCTTAAACCCATTCCTGAATATGATCTTTTTAAAGTCTTCCCTCTGTCTTACTCTCTATATTCATTCTTATTCCCCAAATGATGCAGAACACTACTGTTCACTCTGCAGCCAAAGTACATGTTAATCTTGTTTGATGTAGCCTGGCATTTTACCGGGTGATTCATCACCATGGAGGAAATATCTAATATTGAACGAATAACTGAGTACAGTAGTGTAAAGAAGGAGGAAAACATGTTCTTTCTTTTCAAAGGAAGTTTACTTTTATTAATAATGGATATTAAGTAATCCAATTTTTCCACAGGTGTTTAAAGAAACATAAATTTATGTACCTGCTGTAGAACACCCTTAAGATTTTGAAACATTGAATTACTTTGAAAATCTAGAATATAATAAAATTATTTTAGCCTGTAGCATTTAAAGTATATTTGTCCATTAAGATATTTTTTACCTGTGTAGGAAATACAAAAATTTTAAATATGTTCTGCTTATCTTTTCTAACATAGTTAAAATAGTGATGTACAAAATTTTTGAATACAGTTAAAACTGTGATTATTCAAGTATG
Organism: Loriculus beryllinus; assembly: GCA_039877255.1. NCBI lineage: Eukaryota > Metazoa > Chordata > Aves > Psittaciformes > Psittacidae > Loriculus > Loriculus beryllinus. Next base: position 9,832 of record JBCJKH010031070.1, on the reverse strand, counting down.
ATTGCTAGATTACTAGAATATCCAATATATATCCTTCGATGCGTGCAATTTTGAGATGAAGTGTGCCTATAAGGATGCTGGGGAGGGACTGTAGTGATGGGGTAATGGGTTCAAACTTAAGGAGGGGAAGTTTAGGATATAAGGAGAAAGTTATTTACTGTTAGGGTGGTGAGGCACTGGAATGGGTTGCCCAAGGAAGTTGTGAGTGCTCCATCCCTGGCAGTGTTCAAGGCCAGGTTGGACAGAATCTTGGGTGACATGGTTTAGCATGAGATGTCCCTGCCCCTGGTAGGGGAGTTGGAACTAGATGATCTTAAGGTCCTTTCCAACCCTAACTATTCTATGATTCTATGACTGACAACTCAGAAATGTTTAAAAGACCCAAATTTCTAAAAATATGTAGAAGCTAGATTTTTTACTAACTACAGTAAAATGCGTAGATCCCAAATCACTTAAAAAAGGCTTTCAAGTTTACTTTTTGGTTCAAAGCATCCATCTCTATCGCCTTTCTTCTTACTCAGTCTGCCAGGAAGCTGTGTGGGAAGCCTTTCGTATTTTTTTGGACCGGATTCCTGATACTTCTGAATATCAGAACTGGGTTACTGCCTGCCAGAGGGAAACTTTCTGCATATTTGACATTGGCAAAAACTTTAGCAACTCCCAAGAGCACTTGGAAATTATCCAACGGGTAAGGATTACTGACATTTGTTTAGAAACTGTGGGAGACTCCCAAGTCCCTTCCCATCTGCCTACATAAAGGCAATAGTGTTCAGGAAGAGGAGGGGGCATGTATTAGAAGGAAAACTTAAAAGTACAATAAACAAAAGAGCTAACAGGCTTCTGATCAATGGTTGGATACACCAACTAGTAAAATACTGTTTTTCTTAATCTTTTTGCAGCGAGTAAAACATAGAACCTTCCAGGAAAGGTAAGTAGCACAAGCAGAACCTTGCCACTTCATGTTACTGCCTTTTGTGAAAAAGCTGCGTGTAGATGTGCGTGGATGTGAACAGATACACAGATAGCACTGTGATGTATTTGGTGTGTGCTGTGAGAGCTGCGCTGTATACTGTAGGTATCATGGTACACAGTGACTGAATAACAAATAAGGAAGGTGGACAAATGTCTGAGTTCTCTGTTCTTTGAGACCCTACAGGATGTCTTCTTTGACTATCATGAGTATGAAACAATGGCAGAGCAAGGGCTATGGATTTGGCTAGTGTTGATTGGGGGTGTGACAAAAGATTACCCACAACATCTATCATTCTGAAAAGGAAATTCGGCCTTTAACAAAAGTTTATCTGGAGGTTACGTTTAGCAGTAATATAAAAACACTATGCCTTCACTTTATCTTTGGCCTTACATTTTTACATATCAGCATAGTGTTAATTAAGGTGATGCTTTATTCCATAAACTTCTGTAAAAAGAAAAAAGTGCTCCTGGCAATGCTCAGAAATCTGAGAATGGCAGGATTAAAGTTGCAATACTGAATTCTGTCACTTTGCATATAAATACTACAATACAGCCAGACAAATCATTGTCCACAGTTTATCTGATTTATATATTATTTTTTTCTTTGAATATTCTTAGACTTTAGGGTGCAGCAAATAATCTTTCCTGCTCCTTAATTACACTGTCTCATGATCACAGAGGCTTTTTGCATTTTTGTTCGTCACGACATGGGAGCTTTGAGCACTATTCTTTCTCAGAAATACATTTTTAATAATGTAGGGCCTAATTAAACTCCCCAGAACTCCAAAGGGAGGTCTTTTCATTCAGTCTAGTGCAAACACCAGCAGCAAGACAGTAAACGAAGTGACTGATCTCAGTTCTTGTGCTCTTTGTGTGCAGTACGGTTTTCCCTAGACACAGTTCAGAAGGTGAAGTACATTTTATGAAATTACTGACATTCTAACTGGAAATGCATGCAGCCACGATTATGCACTGTTGGACTTCATCTTTAGTACTCTGTGATTTGGGAAACATTTTGTATCTTCTGTAGATGCCATGTAAAGAAATTAGTCTCCAGTTAAAGACATAACATATAATTAGTTAACATTGTGACAACTCTACAAATATTTTAGTTCTCACCACACAAAGTATCCAGAGGATGTGGTAAATACAGTTTTTTTCATGTTCTTTATGTTATTAAACAGCTAGCTTGGTCCTATATAGAAATGTAGCCCAGCTATCTTTTCTGTCTATGCTGCCAGCTTCACGCTGTCTCAGTTAACACATTATCTGCAGTAACCTTAGTTCCTTCACTCCTATTAGTTTTCACAAACCTACCACACGAGTGCACTGCCTTAATAATAGCTATTTCTATTGAAATCATTATTCTGTCCTCATGTATTTACACAATTGGGTTGTTTGGGGTTTTCTTAATACTGTGGGGGCTTTATCACACTACTTAGAACCTGAAACAGCCAAGATCCTTCACCTACCTATCTAACAAAAAAAAAAAAAAAAAAATAGCAAAACATGAAAAGATTCTTATCTAAGACTCTAAATGTTTCCAAAAGCTAAAAATGAATGACATTTTTGTTTTAGAGCAGAAATTATTCTATAGACTTACCTGCACTAAAATTTAACACATTATAAAATGTCTTTATGTATACATACCATCTCTGATTTTCAGGCAAGTGAACAGTTTCAGTTACACAATTCATTCATCAGCACATGACTATAAAGCTTGCAACAGAAAATAATATCAACAATACAAAAAACAAATCCTGTGATGTGAGGCAGAAAATCTGTACATAACACCCACCATATTCTTTTCAGGTGCTAACCATGGGGACTATGGCAGGCACTAATCCATGAATATTACACCTAGATCCAATCATAAACACTCCTAAAATTCATAATAATCTTCATCCAGGAATCTGATTTGAAATTATCATTTGTTGGAAGCATTCTGATGCAATTATAATGCAGGCTCACAAGTGAAAACAGGAAGAAGTTCTCTACTGTAAGGGTGGTGAGGCACTGGAATGGGTTGTCCAGGGAAGTTGTGAATGCTCCATCATCCCTGGTGCCTTGGGTGACATGGTTTAGTGTGAGGTGTCCCTGCCCATGACAAGGGGGGTTGGAACCAGATGATCTTAAGGTCCTTTCCAACCCTAACTATTCTATGATTCTATGAAAAATAGGTCACACATCCTCTCCTCAGGGTAAGGAAAGGAGTCATTGTCAAGTCAAGTTTCTGTAGACGGGCAAGGGCCACAGATACCAGTATAGATCAGTCTACTCTGGTGGCTGGGCTCTTTAATTATGCAAGCAGAAAAAGCTGCTAGGACAGTGCTGCTGCAGGAGCTGGGGAGCATCAGATCAGTGCATTTGAGCACCAGCATCCTTTGGAAATCTCATCTCTTGGATGAGAGTCCCATCTTTGCAGATTCAGTGCCAGACCAACAACCTCTTCCTAGCATATTGATAAAGGCAGGCTATCGGCTTGTGATGTGGCCAATGCCACATACCTCCTTGCCCTCTTTCCTTAGTTTCCTGTTGTAGCAATTGGGATGTCACAGGCTCTCTACCTGGGTATCAAATCCTCAGTGTGAAACATGCATTTGAATGCTTACCTGCCATTTTGTGGACTTTCCTTAATGTCCCGGTTGCCCTGAACATTTACATGGGCTACCACAGGAATGAGTCATGGGCACAGGGCACCCTATAAGGCCAATATCCCCTGAGGGTCTTTTTTTGTCTGTATTGCCCAAGGGCTATATTAATCTCTTGTCCTTGCTCCCAGCATCAATATTGGCTATTATCACAGCAGTACCCCAAGGCAGAGCCAGCCTTTTCACCTTTTTGTTCCCTGCCTTCCACATATGCCCAGAGAAATGTCCTTTCAGGACCTGCAGTCTGGGCTACAGCAGAAGTTTGTGTAGGAGGCAAGGGGAAACAAGTACCTAAATATCTCCTTGCTGGAGCCCTTTTATGAATTTCAGGTCTGGTTGGGAAAGGGAGGTTTGCTGGGGTCCAGATGGGTGGCAGTGACCAAAATTTGGGTCTCTAGCAAGAGATAAAAAGAGGACTTGTAGCTGAGAGAAGTAGATTCTCTGTCAGAGACTTCTTGTAGGGATTTCAGTGGGAGGGTAGATACAGTGTGGAACCTCAGAATGGGAAATATAAACCTAGCCCCTGAGATAGGAGGTGTGGATATTTTACAACTTAAATCTCCTTTGTTGCTCTGTCCTGATGTGTCCTACCTGGATTTGTCCCAGATGCGACCTCATACTGCTTTCCAGATGCTTTCTGGGCAGAAAACAAAATGTGTTCTTTGTGGGCTCCTTGTTGGCAGCTGGTGTGGAACTGGAAAATAAATGCTCACTACTGCGGCTCTCCTCAAATAGCAGAGAGCTGGGACCAAGCACGCGTGAAACCATGAAGCTAACTGGACCCAGCTCAAGCCATTTGAGTGCCGAAGCCTTCCCTTTGTTTGAAGTGGTGGGTATAAGTGCCAGCCAGAACATACCCCAATTAGGCTAGAGCTGTGCATGGGCTGGGGGGGGGGAGGTGGCTAAAACCAGCCCATAAAACATACCACATCTAAGCTCCCCTGGCCTGCTTTTCAATGGTGTTTTTTTTCTGGGTTTCTCTCTAGCATGTCTCAATGCTTTGCCATATTTCAAAGTTTAATTTAAATGCTTCTTCCTAAAAAACTCTTCATAAAGTGAATATAATCTGACAGATTGTGTAACATATTTTCCAAAGTAAAATGCTGATGCTGACTAAAGCCAGCCTAATCCTCCCCAGTGCATATATTATTAACAATGTTTACCCCATACAAGTGATGCTTGTGCAGTTCCTCTTTCAGTTCAGGTAGCTAGCTGGTTTCTTTAGGAACTGAAAGATCACAATAACAAAAGATTGACAACTTAAAGGCTATATCCTTCAACAAACATTCAAATACACTAAAGAGATGTTTCTGTGATTGGAAATGAAAATAAACATGCCTTCTTCATGGAGATAGTTCACTAGATAGGTGACCTCTCTGAAGGATTAGTCAAAGTTTGAAAGCAATTGGGAAAATGTTTTAAATATATTCCTTAGTTCGTCCAACCTCTCAGACAAGTAGAAGACAGTTCCTGTGGCAAAAGGCCACTAAACTAGTTATCTAGTTATCTGTGTTCCCCCTGGCCTCTACTGAAAGTTGGAGGCATATGCCTATAGCCTTCTTCGCTTTACCTCCAACCCAGTCTTCTGTACTGTTTTCTGCTCCTCATCTTCCTGCAGAATAAGAGCAGGTGAAATTACAGATGCTGTACAGTAAGTCCAAAGATAACTTGTGAATCACCTTTGGCTATAAGTCTAATTCTGGCTGCTTCATCCCCATCCAATCAACAAATGATTGCCTTTTTTTCTTTTTAAAGTCTTTTCCATCAGAAATTGGCAGGTAGAGCAGGGCTGGAGCCAAGGTACGTTTTTCTGGGAAAGTTTCGGCATAATTGAACAATGTCTATTTTGCAGACAAGAGCCTCTCAGAAAATCTTGGTGCTTCATTTTTTGAAATGCCTTGTGATATTTTTCTACAAAAATCTTATCCCTGAACCAGCTTGCCCTAGAAATGTCAATATATTGGAGAGCCTTGCTAGTGTAGATTTTAGCAGTCCGGAGTGTCTCAGCAGGCTTTAACAACATTGCCAAGAGACCTGTGGAGAAAATTAATCTCTAGCAGAACCAAGTTACTTCAGAAAATAAACCATGGTCTTAGATTGTTTGCCATCATGAAGCATCTTCAGCAATTATAAATAACCTGCCTTGCTCCCTCTCTCATGCCTTTCTGGCTGTGCACTTGACTCAGAATTCTTTCTCATGTCTATAAACACACGCCACCATCATGTCTCTTGTGTGGTGGCAGGAGGTAGGACCATGAAGATACCTGGTTAAGACAGGACAGCTTTCACTACAGAAAGGTTACAGAATTGGGCAGGCAGTTTTTATCTTGCTACAGTAAAACTGAAAAGAAGAAATCTAGCTTCCATTTGTTATTGCTGAGCTTGGGAAGAAAGGGTGATCAAGTCTGTAGTAAATAAATAGGGTATGTGGCAGGACAACAGGTGGTTGTATCAGCAAGAATGTACATGACCTTCTGATGTTCTTCCAAACTTCTGTTTCACAGAAAGCTCTAATCATTTTGGTTAAATGGGCTTATAAACTACAGATTGACAAAAAGGCATAAGAAGGAAATTATTCATCAGGCAAAGAAAGCAAGCCTGCTCTCTTCAGCTTTTTTCCATCTGTTGGTCTCCATTGAGAAACTGAAAAGGCAGCTGCTGGGGACTCCTGGTCTGCTGGCAATCCAAACTGATGGTTTGTTTTCGCACAGTTGCAGTGCTTAATCTCTGTGTTCCAGAAGGTTTATTATCTCAAGGCTTTTTTAGCTATTGGGTTTCTCCTAAGGCTTTAGTTTTCAAAATGTCCTGTAATCTAACATAGTGTAAATCTAAAACTTATCCAAATTTAGGTAACTTTAGGTTTTGGTGGGGGAGTAGAATGATACAGCAGTTTTCAGTTTGTACTAGTTTTTTTGTAGCTTTGAGTTACAGAAATAATCACAGTGTTTAAAGGAGTCAGCAAGGGGCTGTATTAAGAACAACACCTTTCAAGGCTATGAGCATGCTGTCCATGCAGTGTTATGTGTGATTCACTCAAATCTACCACGTGAAGCTTTCTCTTTCTTGTTATATTTGTTACAGTCTGCAACTGGTTTCTGTGTCAGAGAAATCCATGTTTGCTTCTCCTGAAGCCCTGATTTCTGTGGACCTCTAATACTGAGTTGAAGCAGACCAGGTTGATCTTACTGGTGTTAATTTGAAATTTCTCTGCTCATTTCTTACGCTGTTATAGTTACAGCACAACCCCATCACATATGCCAAGCAAAGACTTATTAAAGAGAGCCCCTTAGAAGGAAAATATATTGCCTTCCTTTATGAAGGACATCTTATCTTCTGGATTCATATTCTTAAAAATCAAAATCACAACAGAAGAAAATATTAGCCTCATTTTCACTTATAATACATACAAGTCCCCAGAATTCATATTAGAGGTCATTGATGTCTTGGGAGACCTCCCAGTCGAGCTGACACAGAACTCTCAAGCCTCACTCTCTTCTGAAGACTTCTCTCTATATATGCGAGTGCTACATCACCTACCTGATCCTGCCTCTGGCTCTCCTTCCGGTACCTGGATTCGAAGTCAATATCCATATTGTGCCAACACGTGGGATGAGCTGTATCACAGACCATCATACCATTAAGGCAATGACTGACCAGGACAATGGAGGGCAACAGGCAATGACTATACTGCTAGACTATTGTTCATATGGATCTTTTGAAGATGAGCAAAGACAGGACTAGAAACTTGAGAAATGGATGAAAAAACCTAAAGCAATTATCATTGCAAATATGTGCAGGAGATTTCCAGGCCAGCAGATCATTCCTCTTAGAATCTAGAGACTGCCGAATAGGCTGTAAAAAGAAGAACAGAGGAGTTGCCCTGACACATATTTAGCAATTGCAACAGCATATATAGTATAAATATTTCAATAGCACAAAATACAGTAGGGATATCACTTATGGACCAAATATCCCTCTACTTAACGTATTTTCCTCATGGTTGTGATACTAAAATGAGTAGGGAAGAAGACTGGTCTGACTGAAAAGAGAACTTTGGAGCTCAGGAAAGAAAGAGATTTTCTGACCTTTGGAAGAAGGCGCGGGCAACTCAGGAGGACTACAAGGATGTTGTGAAGTTATGCAGGGAGAAAATTAACAGGGTGAAAGTTCAACCTGAAATTAATCTGGCTACTGCCATAAAATACAATAAAAAATGTTTCTATAAATACATTAGAGACAAAAGGAGGGCTAAGAGTCATCTCCATCCTTCATTGGATGTGGGGGGAACATAATGACAAAGGATAAGGAAAAGGATTATGTACTTCATGCCTTCTTTGCCTGAGTCTTCAGTAGTAAAACTAATTGGTCTCCAGGTACCCAGCTCTGGAGCTAGAGGACTGGGATGGGAAGCAAAATGATGCCCCCATAAACCTAAGGGGAAATTGCCAGCCATCTACTACTGCAGCACCTAGATACACACAAGTCTATGGGCCTGACGGGAAGCTGGGGAATGGTATAGAGAAGTCTTACGCGAAGTGGCTGATGAAACTGGGGTTTGGTCTGGACAAAAGGAGGGTCTGGGGAGACCTTACAACTCTCTATAACTAACTGAAAGGAGGATGGAGAGAGGTGGGTGTTGGTCTCTTCTCCCAAATAACGAGCATTAGGACAAGAGGAAACTGCCTCAAGCTGCACCAGCCAAGGCTTAGACTGGTTGTTAGGAAAAACGTCTTCACTGAAGGAGTTGTGAAGCACTGAACAGGCTGCCCAGGGAAGTGGTGGAGTCACCATCCCTGGAGGTATTCAGATGTGTAGATGTGGCACTCAGGGATATGGTTTAGTGGTGGACTTGGCAGTGCTAGGTTAACGGTTGTACTCAATGTTTCCAACATAAACAATGATTCTATGAATCACTGCTTAAGAAGCAAGGGGACAGAAGGAAAACAGAAATGTTTTCTTCTCATGTTTGACACAGAAAAAGGTTAAAAATTCTCCATCTCTATCTGAACGATAAAGTTTTGCAATGTGTCCTGGCTTAAACCATGACAAAATATGTAGCAGTCATCTAAGAAATACAGAATGAAAATCCGTTACAAATTTCAGAGTTATGAGGAATAAACTGAGAAAAATGTTAAATGGCTCTTCTATTAAGATCTAGGATAAATGAAGTTAAGAAGAACAGAAAAGAGCTCCTGGAAGTCTGGGCTTTAACAGCCTCTTGACTCATAATGCCTGAAGTGGAGCCTTGTGTTTCATGGTGGGATTTGTATATGTTCACTCTTCATATACTCAGAGTCTTACTGGCTGAACTCAAGCTGTGCAGAGGAGCTGATCTGGGACTTGGAAAAAAATTACAAGCATATGTTTTGAGATGTTTCACTTAAAGTGGCCAAGATCTTCCCATGAAGGAAAGGCAATTCCAAGTTTTGCTGTCCCCTGGCCAAAGACAAAATAACTTGTCACTTTCTGACTAAGCGGTGGAGATTTTTGGTAAGAGAGGAGGTGCTTTTCTTAATGATGTCAGATATGCAGGTGATGTGGACAGAACCCTGGAGAACAGCCTGTGCCTAAACCCAGCCTAAATTAGAAGCTTAATCACACAGCCAATTTAATAGGTGTAGAAAGACAGACGCCTCCAGAGAACAGTATAAATCTTAGTGCAAGCACATCCTAAAAATAGCTGTGAGAAATCCACACCTGAGCCTCCTCTGTGTGCAAGCGGTTTTCCCGAAATGGACGAAGGAAATCTAGTGAAGAATTTAAAAACACATGTCAAGAAATGACTGCATATGTTAGGACAAGGTAATATCATATTCAGAACCCCTCCTGTCCCATGCTTTTCTGCATACATAGATGCATAATAATTAGTAAATTTAAATCAAATTGTAATTAAAAACACCACAACAGAGTAATAAACTCATAAAGAATAAATGCAAGCAAAAAAAAAAAAAAAAATACAGACCAGAAAAGGAATAATAATTTATTTTATTTTGAATTTAAGAAGTAATGAGGCATGTTGGCTGTACTAGAAATGGGTGAACACCAGGAGAAAAACAAGGGTACATATACGTCAGTGGTAAGATTGTATAACATGGTTTACTAGGAGGTGTCCCTGCCCATGGTAGGGGGGTTGGAACTAGGTGATCTTAAGGTCCTTTCCAACCCTAACTGTTCTATGACTCTATGTACGTGTATGAGTTTGCAGCCAG
>JBCJKH010031068.1:0-24365 GCA_039877255.1 Loriculus beryllinus | reverse complement strand
CACTGGAATGGGTTGCCCAAGGAAGTTGTGAATGCTCCATCCCTGACAGTGTTCAAGGCCAGGTTGGACGAAGCCTTAGGTGCCATGGTTTAGTGTGAGGTGTTTTAGTGCCATGGTTTAGTGTATGTGACCATACCTGTTTCTTTACACTATCAGTCTCTGAGTGGAGCCGCTGGATCATGTAGTTCATCTCTGAGATCTCCCTCTTGTTGTTGTGGAGCTCATCCCCATGATGGCCATCCGGGAGCTACAGCTCCTCATACTGAGATGGGAATGGAGGTAAGACACCAGGACACAGTCAGATCTGGGCAGGAGCTTGCACTCACTGGTAGAGATTGACCCTGCTGTGATTCTCTCTTCACTGGGTCTTCTGTCTCTTTCTGTACCCAATCCAAGCTCTTCCTCATGAGCATATTTCCTTCCTGCCTCTATCTCTTAATGCTCCTCCATCTCTCACTGTCAAATTGGCATTCAAGAAGCTAAATAAAATCGCATCCAAATTAACTTAATTTTACACCTTCCTCCCCTGTTATCTCTGCTCGCACTCCCCAGTATAAAATAGCCTTTGGGAAATGCTGGACAAAACTTTACCACTCACCTGACTGATTTCCATCCTCACCTTGCTCTCGTACCAGGACTCAGTCTCTGCCTGTCTCTGGTTGGCGATGTCCTTGTACTGCGCTTTGACCTCTGCGATGATGCTGTTTGGGTCTAGGTTTTGGTTTTTGTCCATGGACAGGACCACGGAGGTGTCAGAGATCTCAGCTGAGACAGTTCCTGTAAGTCAAATAAATTCACACTTGATCCCAAATGCTTCACTGTTTGTGGTTGTCCCGGAGATGATGTTTGGTGGAGGGGTGGGAATGGGGAGGAACTGCAGCTCCAAACAGCTCTTTCAGACTGGTTCTATCCTGTTAGTACCAGGGAAATGGGGAAATAGAACTGGGAAGTCTAGGAAGTTCTTACTGCTTCCTAGAGGGCTCGCAGGAGTTTAATCTCATCTGTCAGCGCAGCCACCTTGGTCCCCAGCTCCACCTTGTTTCCATAGGCAGCATCTGCATCCTGGAACCACATCACCAGAGCTAGTGAACCAGACCTTGCCTATCTGCATCCTTGTACAAAGAGCAATTGTCATTTAACATGAACCTTTAGAGACAAACCAGAACTGAAGACTTTATTGACCTCAGTGCCTTTGAACAGAGCCAACAGTGAACTTGTTTCTTCCCTTCACCTCTTCTGGGGGAGGGATGATGTCTGTGGGTCTAAGCATTTTTAGACAAGTCAGAAGCCACTGAAATTCCTGATTTTTTTCTTGCCAGTGCACAGAAAGATGATTTGGACAATGCTTGAAATCGTGGAAGTTCCTTTTTGCATCTCCTACAGGTAGGATCAGGGGGTCTGTGGAGGGTGGGATTGTATACAGAAAGGCTGCAGAAGTGGCACAGCCTCTAGTATGGACAGCACAGCTCTGATCTGGAACCTGCGGGATGAGGGAACCTGAATTTGGATGAGGGTCCTGAAACAAGAAGGAAGTATTGCCAAGGACTGACACCAGCACAACTGGGTGTTTGTGCTTCGAGGAGGGATGACTACACGTTTGCTAAGTGCTTTGCCCAGCTTGGCACTGTTGGATAAAAAGGGTCATTTGCATTCAAATGTATTTTGCCTTTAAAAAGTGTGTCTCTTCTTTGTTGTTGCCTCACCTTCTTGGGCAAAACAAAGTAATTCTCTGCAGTCGTGTGCTTATTGCTCCTCTTGGTACCTGTTTGGAAGGGGAGATGAGCATCCCTTTACAGCTTCCATGTTGCAGCTCACCTGATCCACCACCGGCATGTGGGAATTCCCTCTCCATGCATTCGTTTTGGGTCGCTTTTGGGGATACTGAAGAGTTTGTTTCCAGGGTCATTTACCACTGATGCATAGATCTTTGGAGGAAACAAAAATAGCTACTCAATGATGCTGTATCTTTGCTATGTCAGTGCATATGTTATATGTAGCGTTATTAGATATGTGTATCACACTGACTGTGATAGAAAGACAGTACCCTTGGGCTAGGTGGTGGCAAGAGGCCATCTAAAGAAGCTGTGTTAAAGGCCTTCATTAAAGGCACCTTTTACCTTCCCAGAAGTTCTTGCTGTGAATGGGAGCTTTGTCCTCTCCCAGTTTTCCCAGGCCGGGAGGGCTGGGTGGAGCCATGGCTGAGCTCATCCCCACCACACCTCTGTTAGTCAGAAGAGCACGGATCTCTGACGCCAGCTCCCAAAAGCGATGGCTTCGGGAGAGCTGGGGATGGCCAGCGAGGAGGGTGTCCTGGGCAAGGAGAACCAAGGTCTGGGTCATCAGCAGCGTGCAGTCCTGCTCGTGGGAGAGGATAAAAGCCAGCAATAGCTGCTCAGATGAAATGGGTAAATGGAGGAGATGACAGACAGGAGTTCAAAGGAAGGAATCTCTGCAGCTAATAAAACACTGGCCCTTCATGACCATTTCATGGGGAAAGATTTCTTCACTTCAAGGATAACCAGCCCTTAAAATCATTCCCATTAAGCAAAGTCCTAGCCTGTATTTAGATCTCTAATCTCTTAGGCACATAAAAGAGGAAAACTAATTTGGCATATATCTAATTTCTAATTACCATACGGATTAGTATTTGACTCAGAAGAGCAAAGCATTAGGAAGAATACTTTGGGAACCACAACATTTAAAGTAAATAAAGGTAGGAAGAACAAATTCCAAGGGAACGGGGACAGAAGCAGTGGCGTCCTTTTGGTTGATGTAGGCATTGTTGCCACAATGTGAGTTGATGGTTTCTTCACAGTGATGTGTGTGATGTAGTTGAGCTTTTAGCTAAAGATTCCCTGCTCAGGAGCCAGAACTTTGACACGTAGAGGCAGAGTGTTGAAGTCTGAACCTCTTCTATGATGTGGCCTTTGGCTGTCAGAGGATTTCTTGTCTGAAGTCAAGGTGCACCCAAGGGTTTCCTCTCAGCTGAACCATCCCTGTTGCTGCTTTTGCTGGTCCAGACTGTGCTAATGTTAGAAGTAGCTTTTTAATGTGATGAGAAGGCCACTCTCTGACCCTGGTAACTGATAGCGGTGTTGTGCTTACAGCTGGGATTCATCTCAAATCAGCTACCTGGAACTTGACTATTTTGGCTAAACTCTCTTCTTTAGGGTTTCTTTTGTATCTGTTGGAGAAAGGTGTTTACCTCTGGAATGTCATTTGTCTCATCCTAGAATGAATTGAGGAAGTCCAGATGGCTGACTTGTAGAATCTCAGAATGGTTTGGGTTGGAAAGGACCTTAAAGCTCCTCCAGCTCCAGCCCCTGCCACGGGCAGAGACCCCTTCCTCTGGAGCAGGATGTTCCAAGCCCCTGTGTCCAGCCTGGCCTTGAGCACTGCCAGAGATGGGGCAGCCACAACTTCTCTGGGCACCCTGTGCCAGCGCCTCAGCACCCCCACAGGGAAGAGCTTCTGCCTTATCTCCAACCTGAACTTCCCCTGTTTCAGTTTGAACCCATCACCCCTTGTTCTATCGCTGATGAAGAGTCCCTCTGCAGCATCCTTGTTGCCCCCTTCACATCCCTGTAGCAGACCCTGAGGTCTTACCTGGCAAAACTGACACAGGACGCAGTCTGTGTCCTTTTCTCTATTAAACATTTCTGAAGGCACAGAGAGCTGTCAGACATCTCAAACCAGATTGTAGATGATGATTTCATTTCCCCAGGGCAGTCGTTTCTGTTCCAATGCTACTTTGGTAGTACTAGAGGTACTGTTGTAAAGGCAGAAAGTGTCACTCATGATCTCCCAAGAAAGGGAGAGCAGAGGGATTTTGGCAGAATGCACGTGTCCTTGTTTTGAATTGCAGTCTGCATTGAGCTCTCCTCTCTGGTTTTTCTGGTTCCAGACTGACAATTTAAGCTCCTTACTTATTCACAGCCACTGAGCAGTGCATCCCTCGTGGGCATGGTAGCAGGCATGAACACCCGGGAGATGTTTTTGCAAAGTGCAAAGAGTGGATGAGAGAGGGGAAAACCTCCTCCCAACAGCCTTGAGAGTTCAGAAGCTGAGCTGCAACCCAAGATTTCAGTGGTTTTCAGTGGAGTGGAAGCAACTCTTGACTTTCAGAAGCACTAAAACTATCTAAACTAATACATTGATACTAAGGGATGTTATAATAATTAAATTAAACCAAATCAAAATCCAAGCAAAAGCACACACTTATAATTAATCTTTCTTTTTAGACAATTCTCTCCTCAAAAGGAGCCCGCACCAGTAAGAAACGTGTTTGTTCAGAGTGCTCAATTGTATCATTACTGTTCAGGTTTCATCCTGGTCTGTATTAAAATTGACTATGCAGGAGCTGTAACCAGTGAAGAAGAACTGGAAGTTTCTTCCTCTCTGTGTTGCTTACCTGCTCTTGAGGTCTTCAACAGCATCCTGTGTGTCTTCAGCTCTGAGCTAAGCTGCAGCCTATCCCCTCCCAGAGCCTTGAGCTGTCTCCTCACGTTGCTGATGTACGCATGAAGCATGGGTTCAAGGTTGTTTTTTACAAGCTTTTGGTCTTTCAAGAGGCTCCATTTGGTCTCCAAAACTTTATTTGTTGCTCCAGGAACTGCACTTGAAACTTGGAACAATTTAGATCATTTTAGGATCATCCACTCCAAACCTGCCTCAATTTCATGAGGTGGGGGCTTAAATGGAGAGGGTGTTGGTTTTACTTTCTGTAATTTAAAGTGGGCTTTAGATGGGCTCATCAGCGAAAGCTCATTGGAAGGAGGATTTGCAAACCAGGAGCAATAGTCAATGCAAAGAAACCTGGAAAACTAATTTGCACCATATCCAATCTGCCCAGAGGGCTCTGCCACCAAGAGCTGTGTAGACAGTCTGGATATGGAGGTAACAAGCTGTGCATTAAGGCTTTGGGAGTAAATTGAGAGTAATCCTGATCCCACTCTACAGGCAAGGACAGACAAGCCAGGCTGGATGAAGTGGAAGGAGTCTTACCTTGTCGATGAAGGAGGTAAACTTCTTGTTGAGGATATGATTTGGTTCTCCTCCTCCTGCCGAACTCTCTGCATGTTGGGGTCAATCTCCAAGTTAAGAAGTACCAAGAAGTGTTGGTTGACCATGACCCCTTGAATGCCTCCAGGGCCACATCCTCCTCTGAATGCAAACCCAGCTCCACCAACTCCATGTGCCAATCCACCCTGACCTGACCCATAACTGTGTCCTGACCTAACAGTGCTCTCCACTCATGGAAATCCTCTTGCTTGCCCCTAGATTATGAAGGCTCCTCCTGCCAAAACTGCTGCTGATCCATCCCGTGCCTCCACCACTGTTGTGAGACATGGACATGGAGCTTCAGTCATTAAGCATAGCTGCAGAAGCAGCACTGAAACCCTCAGTGAGTCCTCCTGTCCTCATGACAACTGACATCTGTGCCATTGCTCACTGGTAGCAAGAGCAGAGAACAATGAGGTGAGATGGCAGATAATAGAAGGCTTTGGGAGTTTGGATCAGGAGTCCCCTCTGCCTTTTATCCTTTTGGAGAGCTGGGCTTGCTCACAGAGGACTGTTGGCTGAGCTCATTGGTTTGCTATGCTGGCATATGGCCACCTTCCCCAACCCGTTAATCACCAAGTCACTAATGCAATGGGCTGGCAACCTGCAGGCTCGTAAAAGTAACCAGATTTTCTAACCTATATTTTTCAAAACAGGAATTATTGTTGGGGGAAAAGAATATTTACATCTGGAAGTTCCCTCTGGGCTTGTTTTTAACTTGGTTAATGGTGTCAGTGCCCATTTAATTTAAAGTTGATGTTGCCACAAGAGTGAATCCAGAGATGTTGGAAGTGCCAGTTTGATGGGCTTTCCCATAGAAAACACTGGCTTTGCTCCCTGGTTACCAGCCATCTTGGGGTAGGAGCAATCTGTCCTGATGCAGGCAAGAACTTAGATGTCTTGGTCTGCACTCCTCATCTTTGCAGGCAACTCTTCATCTGTGCTGAGTTTGCTTTTGGTAGAGGTGATACATTGGGTGTACCTCTGCCTTTCTGTTGGCTGCAAAGGCAGCCTGGATGCTTTGCTTAGCTGAAATGCTGGATGATGAGATAGCTAAATGTACATGATCCCTCAGAGAGAAAATAGCGTGACTCGTCGAAGTCCAGGTCATCAGGTGGCTGTTAGATGTTGTTATGTTTAAATAACAACCAAATATCAGTTCTGCTGCTGTCAGAGAGAACAGGGTTCAGAGATGCCATGGAAAGATGGGCAGGTACTGAAAAGGACGGAGGATGACGCGTTTGCTTTCCAGTAGTGTGGTGGTGTGCTTAGGTCTAGAGGATTAATGACAAACTGGTGTTTATTGAACCACCTTCTCTTTAGGTTAGGAGTCAGCATGCTCCTGATGAGTGCCACGTTTACTTGTAGTGCTTTAGTCCCTTGGCAGGGTTGTGGCAGAGACCGAACCAGCACAATCTGCTGAGGTGATCTCACCACCTTCAGTTTTCATTGGTTTCTTAAGCTTTGGTTTGTGTCAGAGATCAGAGAAGGGAACTAAACCTTCCTTCCCTCAGGGTCTTTAACTATCTCACAGCCTAGGTCTGTGGACATTATTCTTCCCAAAGAGAGTGAGTTTGGTGGTTTCATGGGTCTTTTTTGTTTCTAATTATGGTAATGGCAGTGAGGGCATTTTATTAGCCCCTGCAGCTGGTGCATGTACAGAACAGCATGAGCTTTCTTGGGAAAACCTGGATTTCTATCCTTACGTGACTCATCACATAAAACCTTGAGTAATTGCAGGGGTTTGGGCATGATCAAGGTGGTATGAAAGAGCTGCGATGCAGTAATGTGGCAATGAAAATAGAAGGATGTTGTCTCTAGTGCCTGCTAGGAGGAGTGGATATTTCCCCATCCTGTGGAAGATGCTGATGCTAAAACGCTTTGCTCACACAAATGGGTATGGAATATCCACCTGCTCTATTCCTGTTGGATATAAGAGGTGTCCATGGAGTTGGAGTGGAAGGAGAGGTCTCAACTCTTGTATAGCTTCTTTTTACCTTCTGTCAACCAGACTTTCCCCCAAGGTTCTACAAAGTAATTGGAATTAAAAGGCATATACAACAGATTCAGTTCCATCTGCCTTTTATTAGACAAGCACTGGGAAATGAGGATTTCGGAGGGTCAAAGAACAAACAGGAGCATGACGTGCTTTATAAATAAGGACAGTTTTCACTTCCAAATCTTTTCAGGTAACAGGGAAAGGATTGCACACAAAATGAGAGGACACCTGGCACACACTGGCTAGCAGTGCTCATCTCTGGCTTTAGTAGCATCTCTTAGTTGAAGAGGTGGTGGAGACATACTTCATGCTGGAACTGCTTCCACCCACCTGGCATGACCCAGCTGCTCCTTGTCCACTTCCAGAGCTGAAGCCCATTCCTCCAGCACAGATCCCACCTCCAACACCACCACTGCTGCCTCCGAAGCTGACACAGTTTCCACTTCCATATCCTGTTCCTACAGTGGTTCTGGTCACAGCTGCAAGAGGAAAATACTTTCTTTAGGGGCATCCACAAGCAGTGGGCTCTCAGTGGCAGGGAGGTGAATGTAAAAGTTACCAAACTATCTTTAGAAGTTACTTACAGATATTCACCGTGTCAGCACCTTCTCCAGAGAGCCTGTTGGGGCAAAATGAACCAGTAAGAATTCAAGTGGAACCCATGAACAGGAGCTGGTTGAAAAAGGTAGGGTTTCTATGGAATATTTGGTGGAAGGTGCAAAGTTAGCATCTTCCCAAACAGCTCATCTTTAGGGGCAATAGCTTGCTTTTAAAGAGGTTTCAGGTCTTGTGAATGTGGGAAGTCTAAACCCAGCAAGGGTCTGCAGCTCCACTGCACCTCTGGAAACTGGGATATCAAATTGTCCCTACCTGCACTCCTCTCCCTCCAGCAGCTTCCTGTAGGTCGCGATCTCGATGTCCAGGGCCAGTTTGACGTTCATGAGCTCCTGGTACTCTCGAAGCTGCCGGGCCAGGTCTGTCTTGGCCTTCTGCAGAGCTGCCTCCAGCTCCTCCAGCTTGGCCCTGGCATCCTTGAGGGCCAGCTCCCCGCGCTGCTCAGCATCCGCGATGGCTGTCTGCAAACTGGCGCACTGTGGAGGAGAAATGGTGGTGGTGTTCCTTACCTAGAGCATAGACCGGTTCCTCGTACCCTGAGGTCATGATGCTTGATCTACATGCAGAAGCCTTTGGGTAAACATCTATAGGTGTGATCTTAACAATCACTGAATTGGTTCATGTTCTGAGACAGGCCACATCCTGGATTTAAGCTAACTGCACACCTCTTAACGTTCTCCTTTACTAATATTGCATTAAGTTACTCTTAGTGATGTTGCTGCACTGAGATATTCATTCCTGATCCAGCAGAACTCACTGAGACGCGTTTAGTTTTATTCCCTGGTGTTGGCTGGGCAGCCAGGAGGTTAGACCACAGCAGCAGGTAAGACTTAGCCATTCACAATGCCTTTTACCTGCTTCTTCACGCTGTCGATTTCAGACCGCAGCCGCTGGACGTGGCGATTGAGCTCAGAGATCTCCTGCTTGGTGTTACGGAGGTCATCGCCGTGCCGGCCTGCTGTAGCCTGCAGCTCTTCATACTGTCATCAAGAGAGAGCAGTCAGTCAAGGTAAAATACATTGGGTTTAGAGCCAACTGCCATGTGGATGTTGTTTGCACTCAGAAGCATGTTTATGTTCTCAGTCCCAAACTGGCACTTCCAAACTTTATAGGATTATTGAATCTGAAGGAATCCTGTGTTATAGAAATCAAGGAGGAAACCATATCCCCATGGGGATTTGGAGGAAGAAGTGTGGTTTTCCCATTGCTGAAGTCTTCCTAGGCACTCACCCTGGACTGGTACCAGGACTCAGCCTCTGCCCGGCTCCGGTTGGCGATGTCCTCGTACTGTGCTTTGACCTCTGCAATGATGCTGTCCATGTCCAGGCTGCGGTTGTTGTCCAGGGTCAGGATAACAGAGGTGTCAGAGATCTGTGACTGCATCTGGGACAGCTCCTGCAAAGCAGTGGGTATTTCGGTGAGTTACAGGCGTGAGATGTGAGGTTCCTCAGAGGGATGAGACCCCCATAGTCAGAGGGTAGATCTGGGTGGAGAAAGGGATTTTTCCAAGGCAGTTTCAGTCAAGGCTAAGACAGAAGGTGAAACAGGAAAAACATTGAATTATGTAGTGCAACAGGATGGAAAATAATCAGTCCTGAACTTCTGAAGCGGGAACAGAAGCCAGGGCATTGGAAACTGGGAGAAGGATGTAAATGCTGCTGCTTACGGCTTCATAGAGGGCTCTGAGGAAATCTATCTCCTCCATAAGGGACTCCAGCCTGGTTTGCAGCTCTGTCTTGTTCATGTAGGCAGCATCCACTTCCTAGAAGAGGGAAAACATCACAGTAATGATGTGGGGTTTGGAGAAGCAGAGGAAAAGCTGGAGAATGTGTATCTCATTATACTGGTGGAGGGCTGGGAGGCACAATGCACCTGCACCCACCTTCTTCAGGATCACAAATTCATTCTCTACAGCTGTGTGCTTGTTGACCTCCTCTTCATACCTGCAGAATGGAAAGGGAGGGTTGGTCTGGGCTTGTACACTTTTGTTCCTTGGTCTCTTAGCCCTAAAATCTTCTGCCTGTGACTCAGCCAGGGGAAGTGAGGCTGAATATGTCTGATACTAAACTTAACCTGGGCCTTACTCAGAAGATCATATCAGCACATATCCCTTGTTTGATTGCACAGATGCAACAGTGAGCTGTTTTCTGTCAGAGCCCACCCTGCTCCCTAGGCAGACCATGAATGGACTTACTTGTTCTTGAAGTCCTCAGCAAGGCTTTGCACCTTGTTCAGCTCCACTCCCAAGTTCTCGTTGTCAGTCAGCAACCGGTTCAGCTGGCTCCTGAGGTTGTTGATGTAGGTCTCAAAGAGGGGCTCAATGTTGTTTATGACTGTTTTGTTCCCCTGTTCTTGGAGAAGGGCCCATTTGGTCTCCAGGACCTTGTTTTGTTGCTCAAGGAATCGGACCTGGATAGAGAAAGGAGGTTTTTCACAAACAGTGATTTTAGGATGGTTCTCCTTAGAGAGGAAAGGTACAATCCTGCTTGCTGGAAGGTGGGGGCTCTTAGGGCTCGAGGAACAGCTGGCAATTTCGACAAGCAAGGAAGCATTGCACATCTGATATTACAGTCCTGCTCTCTTTGCAAACTCTCCTTCCTTACATCCTGTATCACCATTTTCTTAGTGTTGGCTGGTCTCATCTCAGCATTAATGCAAAGGTTGGGTGGTCTCAAAGCTGAAACCTTTTATTCCCAAGCCGCTGCTGATGTGAGAAGTGTCAGTACAGGAGTAGCAGAATTGATGATAAAGATACAACTTGCCCTTGTTCTTGCTTCCCCACTGAAGAATCTACAGAGCTTAACCAAGAAATCTTATGGCTCACCTTGTCAATGAAGGAGGCAAATTTGTTGTTGAGGGTTTGAATCTGATCCTTCTCATCCCTGCGGATACTCTGGATGTTGGGGTCAATCTCCAAGTTGAGAGGTTTCAGAAGGCTCTGGTTGACTGAGACTTCATGGATGCCCCCAGCTGGGACAGCAGGGAATCCAGGGCCACCCATGCCACCACCAAACCCGAAGGCACCACCAACTGCACCACCAAAGCCACAGGGGATCCCAGTGCCAGCACCAAAACCTGCAGGTCCATAGAAGCCACTGTCTCTTCCAGCTATGGAGATCCTCTTGCATCCACCAAGGCTGTAGAGGCTCCTGCTTCCGAAACCTCCAGCAAATCTTCCATAGCCAGCGGCGGAACTGCAGCTTCCACCTTGGGATGCAGAACGCAAGCAGAAGCTGGAGCTGCTGGCATTCGGGATGAAGGCAGACGCAGCACTGAAGCCAGTTTTGATCTGGTTCCTTGCAGCACACTGGCGAGACATGGCAGCAGGGTGAGAGTGGTAGAAAGAATTAAGCAGCGAGGGAGTGGATGGAGGTAAGAAGGTGAAGTTGTGCTCCCCCAGGCTGGGACTGGCCCTTTTATACCCTTTACTAGCTGGGGATGGGTCTGGTGTGATGCTCATCTCGCTGATTAACCGGGCTCGGCACACCCAGCCCCATGCAGCCAGTGAGTTCACCATGAGCACAGGCATGGAGGAAGCACTCACAAAGTGCAGGGGTTGCATTTTTTCATGACAGTCACGATGGGGCTGTTGAAATATCTGAGAAAACACTAAATAGTTCCTGCTCAACCCCTGTTCACAGCCCTCCCTTTCCCACTCTCTCCTTTCACCTCTGCAGCAGATGGTTCCCAATGTTGGGCAAGCACTCATTCATCTCTGTTTCAGGGTGAATCAATCTCTCTGTTGCATAAACCCACAGTATTTCATGGTGCAGTGATCCGAAGGCTGAGGAATCTGTTACTGTGGGTCAATGTTTTCCTGCTGCTGTGGTTTTGAGTAAACCCCAGTGGGGCATCAGCACCTCAGGCCTTGACTTGTTGGAAATGCTGAACTCTTGTTCTCATGCCCAAACGAGATTTACACCAGAACTGATATGGATGGGAGAAAGCAGTGATGGAGCTTGGGAAGTTATGGGGCATTAGTGGAAGTCTTGGACCATCAACTGTCAAAAACCATCTGGGGAGTGGGGAGCCCATGGAAGGTGATTCTATGAATGGTATTTTCAAGCTTTTCTGTGAAAAGTGCCTATGTTTCATCCTGATTCAGACTGACAACAAATGATGAAATGTCAGAGCATGACCTGGGAGGGAGTTACTGTCTGTGACGGCACAAAACCTGAGTTAGCGATTTCTCAGGGCTTCACCTTCACAGATCTTTTGGCTGTTTCCTGACTCATGGCATGACCTTGTCTCTACACAGCATGAAGCCTATTCCCAGGCTTTCTGATCCATGCCTGTTGTCTTCTCCCTCTGATATCTCTTACTCACAAGGAAATTCACTGCTTGGGATCATGGCTTATAACCTTGTTCTCAGCCAACTCCCTCTACTCTTATTCCATATAGCACCCAGGAAAAGTCAAACAGTGCATTTCGCTGGAGAAAGACACATGGAGACATTCGAGGCCAGGCTGGATGTGGTTCTGAATGACCTGATCTGGTTGAACATGTCCCTGCTCATTGCAGGGGGGTTGGACTAGATGAGCTTTGAAAGTCTCTTCCAACTCAATCTATTCAATGATTCTATGGTGTTTTGACTTGCCATGTGCATGCTGATATGGTAACACTGTTGTCATGGTTAAACCCCAGCCAACAACTAAGCACCACAGAGCCCCTTTATGGGATGGGGAAGAGAATCTTGAGTGTAAAAGTGAGAAAACTCATGAGTCGAGATAAAGACAATTTAATAGGTAAAGTAAAAGCTGCAGACGCAAAGAAAGTAAAGCAAGGAATTAATCCATCGCTTCCTATTGTTGGGAGGGTGTTCAGTCATCTCCAGGCTCCATCACTCATAATGGGAAGACAAATGCCATCCTTCTGAACATCTTCCCTTTTCCTTTCTCTTCCCCAGCTTTATGTGCTGATCGTGACACCATATGGTCTGGAATAGCCCTTGGGTCCGTTGGGATCAGCTGTCCTGGCTGTGTTCTCTCCCAGATTCTTGTACACCTCCAGCTGATTGGCTGGTGGGTTGTAGTGAGGGGCAGAAAAGGCCTTGACTCAGTATAAATGCTGCTCAGCAATAACTAAACAGCCCTGTGTTTTCAGCACAAATCCAAAACGTTACCCTGTACCAGCCACTGTGAAGAAAATTAATGCTATCCCAGCTGGACTCAGCATAGCTCCACACACAGTCACTTATCCAAGAGCAGGTAAGGTGCTGGAAATCTACTCCCAGTGTCTTGTCTGGATGTTCAGGGATGGGCACGCTTCTTTTGGACTCTGCAGCCCATTAAGTTTGCTAACGTACATCTCTCTTGTGGCTGTCTGTGCTGCATATCTACTCACCAAACAAGGTAACAGCCACCTGTAGAGCTGCTGGCAAGTCACAGCTTTCCTCAGCCATTAGAAAGACCCTTGCAGGCACTGGCTATGGAGCAGGTAGTTGCAGATGCATCTTTTCCCACCCTCCTGCCTTATTTTCTTCTCTATCCTTGTAATATTTCTCATTACACACCCTGGAATGAAGCTAAAATAACTGTTCTGGGAGTGTTTCAGCTACTGTGTGTTACAACAAGCAGCAGTTTTTAAGAGGGGAACTCCTGTGACTAAGCTACTGCCTGTCCTAAAGAGCTCTGTAAAAATGTTATGGGTAGCAATTAGGAATCAGTTCCTTCCCTGCATTGCAAATTCAAGCCCCTGAGTGCAAACACCATTCATTTCGTCATGACTAAGGGTTTAATCTGCGCTGTGCTAGAATTAACAAGGGCTGTCCTCTCACACTGAAATACAAGCCCCAGGTCATTGCTACGTCTGTTTAACTTGTCCAGCAGGATGGATGCAAGGACAGGTGTACATTGGTTGCGTATCCAGAGATGGGGACATTTGCCAGGGAGTCTTTTTGTATCTTGCTTAAGCAAGGATGCCCTGGGAGAACAAATATTCTGGCCTCAGCCTCTCCCATGCTCGATGAAGAGCTTTGTAATCTCTGGGTTACAATGCAGGTGCTGATGCAATGGGTGGCATCCGTCTGATGTGCCTGTTGGCTACATGCGTTTCATCCTCTTCGGTTAAAGAGTGTGTTTGGGCAGAAAGGAGGAAGACCATTATTTAATGTTGCCCAGGCTGCTGTTCAGAGCGAGGATATTGCTCCTTCCCAGGAAGCTGTTGTGAGCATTCAGCAGGGAGAGGTAGTGGAGCACGAGTGAGAGTCTCAGCAGACCCATAGCCAAGCCTGCAAGTTGATGGGAAGGAGATTGCCTGAGGGATACAGAGAGGAGCATCAGAGCATCCCAGAACATTATGAAAACTGATGGTCTTGAAGGAAAAGCCCAATACTCTCGATCATTCAGGTTCTGCCAATTCTCCTCTACTTGCCCATCTCTTTGAGTATTTTCCTACTACTTGAACTTACTGAATAGCATGGGGTGAGAGGTGGCACTGTTTTTCTGCTTGTCCAACTGCTCTTCCAGCAGTGAGATCTGTCACTGCAGCTTTTCAGCCTAATGATGCTCTGCTTTTGCTTCTCAATTAACTTCTTTCGATTAGTCAGAACCAAATCTAAAATTGCTACACCTCCTCCGGTTTTTCTCCACTTTCTCAAAGCAAGATCTTGTCTCCAATGTATTCTAGGAGTGAGAAGAAACATTGGATCTTGAAGACTTTCACTTTCCAGCAGGTACCCTATTCTTGGATATTTTTTACAGCTATTGGATGAGCAATGTGTAATTCAGTGAGGCGTCTGAACGCACATGGACCAGATCCTCCACCTGCTTATAGTCAAAGGAAAAGGAGCATCTGCGTCAAGACCCAATATGAGCACCTAAACCAGCGTGGCCAGTGCTCTGAACAGAACGGGTGTGTTTTCAACCCGCAGATGTTTGCACTCAGCTCACAGTAAAAGGGGTTTTAAGATGCACTGATACACTCACACAAGTCGGGTGGTTGCTCTGACTCCCCATGTAATTAGCTCCCTATTGTTAGAAGTTTATGCAGGTACATCACACACTTGGCACTGCCCTTCGTACCCCCTGGGAACCAGGCTGTTGAATGTTGCATTGCCTGGGACCTGCATAGTAAATGAATCTTAGACCTTTTCCCCTGTGCCCGGCTCTTGCCTTGGCCTGCCCACTGTTTAGCTTCCAGCAGAGAGAACACTGAAATCACCAGCAAACCTCCCTTTGGTGCTAAGCTGTGCCAGTGTGTTTTGTCTGCTAATGGAGGTGTGAATGAGGAGCAAAAATCTGAGCTTTTCACTGGGCAGAGCCCTAGGAAAAGTGCTTGTTATCTGCATTTGCATTTGCAGTTCCATGTCTTTAATTAAAAGGCCCACAAAATAGAATAAATTACATATGCATTTTTATTAGACAAACACCAGAAAGTGAAAAGAGACAAACAGTCACGGGACACGTTTTATATACAAAATCCTGCCAAAAAGTGCTGAGCTGTAAAAAGCAAGCTGCCAATTTAAAACACTTGGACTCATGTTCAATAGCAGAGCCCTGCACGACGTGTGCGAGACAACACAGCTAAGAGAGAGTTCCTAAGGTGAGGCTTCTGTGCGACAAGACATAGGGTTTAGGTGGCCCTCATTCTGTTGACCCCAACTATGGCCAATGTTAAGGTGTTTTCTGGTGAATGAAGGCATCTGAAAGGAGGTTTTTAGCTTCTGTAACTTCTTCTGGTGGAGGAAGTTGAGACAAACTTCATGCTGGAGCTGCTGCCCCCACCAAGGGTGGTGGTAGTAACCCCGGGACCGCTTCCACAGCTGAAGCTGTTCCCCATGTTGCAGACTCCCCCTCCCATGCTGAGGTTGCTTCCTCCTCCGTACCCTGTCCCCACAGTGGTTCTGGTCACGGCTGCAAGAAGGAGGAGAAGCTCTCAGTTTCGTTGGGCACAAGCACATTAATGCTTAAAAAAGGTGATTGCATGTATTTTAGAGACTTACAGATATTCACTGGGACGCCATCTCCAGCCAGCCTGTTAGGGGACAGAAAACAGCAAGGTAAGAGGATGAGAAGTCTGTTGACAGTGTGTGTGGGGGAAACGGGGTGTATTTCCTAGAGACCTTGGGGAGAAAAAGAAAACTTGCTCTAATTCAGGGATGCTTCCTGCAATGTGACTTCCATTAGTGAGGAAAATTTTCCCCTTCCCTGCCTTGCAATGGCCTGTTTAGCTTTCCAGACATGCTGAGCATCTCCAGTGCTCTCATTGCTTTGCTTCTTCATCATCAGGACTAGAAGGATTGTGTTTCCTACCCACCTGCACTCCTCTCCCTCCAGCAGCTTCCTGTAGGTCGCAATCTCGATGTCCAGGGCCAGTTTGACGTTCATGAGCTCCTGGTATTCGCGGAGCTGCCGGGCCAGGTCTGCTTTTGCCTGTTGCAGAGCATCCTCCAGCTCGGCCAGTTTGGCTTTGGCATCTTTGAGGGCCAGCTCCCCACGTTCCTCAGCGTCTGCGATGGCCGCTTTCAGGTTGGCACACTGCAGAAGAGAAACCCCCAGTCAAATTCCCCATATCAGACCTAGAGCTGATCTTTATCTACCCTGAAATCACAAGGTTTTATTCCAGCCCCAGCAGATTAACCATTTTTCAGTGACACTTCTCTTTTTTGCAAGAAAAAGCATCAAACTGAGCAGAACTTGCCCAGGCTGCTCTGACATTTTCCCTTCTCTCCCTTGCAAAAGAAGCTGGTTTAAAGTTTGGGGTTTGCTGCCTTTTACCTGCTTCTTCACGCTGTCGATTTCAGACCGCAGCCGCTGGACGTGGCGATTGAGCTCGGAGATCTCCTGCTTGGTGGTGCGGAGGTCGTCCCCATGCCTGCCTGCTGTAGCCTGCAGCTCTTCGTACTGTCATCAAGAGAGAGGAACAGTTACCCAAGGGAAAATCCATCCTTTTTGGAGTCATCCAGGTGCCTGAAAACACAGGTCCCTCCTCGAGCTGTGACTAGCAGCTGTGCAAGATGCAGTATCTGAGATAGTTTAATTGGAAGAGTCGGTCTTTATCTGTTCAAGACAAGACATGAAGATAACAGCATGGAAACCCCCAGATTCTTCACCTTGGTTTGGTACCAGGACTCTGCTTCAGCCCGGCTTCGGTTGGCGATGTCCTCGTACTGCGCTTTGACCTCGGAGATGATGCTGTCCAAGTCCAGGTTTCGGTTATTGTCCATGGTGAGAACGACAGAGGTGTCGGAGATCTGCGTCTGCATCTGTGACAGCTCCTGCAAAGTGCATAGGGGATTAGGTGAGCTCATTCCATTGAGAAATGCCTTTTTATCCTTTCAGATGAGCGTGTAGACCTGGCAGAAGCTACAGATTGTTATCTAGCCAGCTAAGACGGTTGATGAAACTCTAAAGAGGTAAAGGAGTTAGCATCTCCTGGGGGAAGAAATTACAGGTTTTCAGGGGGAAGCTCTTAACGGAGGGTTGAAATGGCTTGGGAGGGGGTTGTACTCACTGCTTCATAGAGGGCTCTCAGGAAATTAATTTCTTCAGTCAGAGCGTCTACCTTGGCTTGTAGTTCCACCTTGTTCATATAGGCAGCATCTACATCCTGGAGGATGAGAGATTTATGTTAGGTGTCTTAAACTCCTATTAACAAGTCAGGAACAAGCACATCCCTGTAGTAACAACCCAGGGAAAAGCTTCTGAAATCTGAATGGATGGATTTGTGACTGAATAGGTGATCAGAGCTCTATCAGTATTCATCAGATGGTGTTCTGTCGTTTTCTCTCACCTTCTTGAGTGTCACAAATTCATTCTCTGCAACCGTGCGCCTGTTGATTTCATCTTCGTACCTGATGGAAGGAGGCAGAGGGAGCATTTGTTTAGGCAAGTAACAGATGGAGATGATTTTGGTTTGCTGGAATGAACTTCCTTAAGAGCATTTTGCATACAATGGTCTTTTCTCCTAAAGAGCACCTGAATAAGAGACCATGAACACGTTCCTAGGCTAAACTAGTTAAAACAAGTACATCAAATAAATTTGAAGGAATCTGTTCTTTTCTCGTATTTCTGGCCGCTAGTCAGACTCCTCCTGCCTCTCAGGCAAATTCAGCAGTCCTGGAACTTTCAGACCTACCATGTAATTTCTCTCTTTTTTTCTCAGTAGGTAATTTAGTTAATGAATCTTTGATCATATTCTAAACGATTCCCTAAGTGTTTGTGTATTTAGATCTGTGACTCCATTACCATTTATCTCAAGAAAATGTCACAACCCTCACTGTCGGGAATTCCTGTGTCCCGGACTCTCCTGGATCCCCCAGTTGGCTTAAGGATGTTGAGTGGAGAAAGACTGCACCTCCACAGGTAAGTAGACCACTAGCTCAGTAAACTTACTTCTTCTTGAAATCCTCAACCAGGTACTGTGTGTTGACGAGCTCTCCCTCCAGCCTTCCCTTGTCGCTCAGCAAACTGTTCAGTTGCATCCTGAGGTTGTTGATGTACGTCTCAAAAAGCGGCTCCAAGTTGTTCTTCACTGTTTTCATCCCCTGCTCCTGGAGCAGGCTCCACTTGGTTTCCAGCACTTTGTTTTGTTGCTCAAGGAATCGGACCTGCAAGCAGAAATATCCTGAAGATGCTTTGAAAGGGCAGAGATTATGGAGAGCTTTCCTTGCAAACGGGGGATTTCAGGATTAGCTGAGGTGCTGAAAACACTCTTTACAGCTGATTTTCATGCCAAATTGTCTTTTGGTAGAAGAAGGAATTTGCTGTTTGGCTGCAGGGACCCTGCTCAGTGTTGCAAAACAAGCTATGGAATGACTGCTGTTTTTCTTTCACTGTGCTCGCTGAATCAAGGTAAGGTGCATGTATTTTGTGTGAAGACTGCATGCAAAACGAGATAAGGAGCAAGACAGGGTTTGCACTCTTGCTAAAACCCCAATAGTAAAGTGCCATTTCTCCCTCCTTTCAGTATAGCTTCCCCACCCCACAAAAGCTCCACAATGATGCAGTGTTTTCCTTGAAACCAAAGAGGAGCTGCTTAACCGGAGCAGAAATCAGGCAGTTGCTCTTGTGCATCTAATACAGTTAACAAGGAAATGAAGTGGACAGACAGTGTCAGATCAGATTTTTCTATTTTGAAACATGCTGTCCAAGCATGTTTCCTAACAGTTCAAACAAGCTGGTACTGTTGCAGTGATACCTTTAAATGCCTTTCAGGTAATTTAAGCAATGAGCTTACTTTGCTTAATGCCAATTCATGCCATTCCTTTCTTGGTCATTTTAGATGAGGCGCTTGCATCTCACTTTAACAATCTAAAAACTGTAGTCTAGGCTCCCATAGTGGGGAGAGCCCAATATCTCCAGAAGGACAGGTCTTTTTCCACTGCCTATGAGATGTCAAGCAGCAAATGAGGAGGACCTCTAATACTGGATGATTAATTCATAGCAACCACTGTGTAGCAGGTACTGTTCCCTGGAGTTTCCAGGGATTGGGCATCTTCCAGTCTCATTCCTCACTTCTATTCCTTCTTGATCATAAAGTAGCTAAGAAGAGAGTCCCCATCAAAAAAATCAGGACAAGATATTTAGGGAAACTCATGTCTCACCTTGTCAATGAAGGAGGCAAATTTATTGTTGAGGGTTTTGATTTGTTCCTTCTCCTCCTTTCGGATCCTTTGGATGTTGGGATCAATCTCCAAGTTGAGAGGTTTCAGAAGGCTCTGGTTGACGGAGACTTCATGGATGCCCCCAGGGCCACCCATGCCACCACCAAATGCACCATATCCATAGCCTGGCATGCCAAAGCCACCACCGTACACACTACCACCACCAAAACCTGCAGATCCATAGAAGCTACCACCCCTTCCAGCCACAGAGATCCTCTTGCATCCTCCAACATTGTAGAGGCTTTTGCTTCCAAAGCCACCACCAACCCTAGAAAACCCGTTGCCAGCATTGCAGCTTCCAAGCCGGGTGACAGAGCATGAACTGAAGCTGGTGCGGGTAGTGTTTGGGATGACGGCTGAAGCAGCGCTGAAGCCACTTCTTCCCCTCTGAATCCTCACGGTGGACTGGCGAGACATTGCTGGCTTTTGGATTGGGATGGATGCTACAGCAAGAATAAAGGAGCAAAGGTGCTGGCCTGGAGCAAGGAGTAGGAGGGAAAGGAGAAAGATGAACCTGTACTCTCCACGAGCTCGGGAGAGCCCTTTTATGCATGTATGAGACTGGGATGGGTTTGATGAGGTGGATCATCTTTCTGATTAATTAGGCTTGGCATGTCCAACAGCATTCTGGAGAATGAACTCACTCCGCACACACGCCCTTCTGAAATAATATAGCCGGGTTCTGAGCAACAGTGGTATTGTTTGGGAATAACTGTCGCCTTCTGCCACCTTTGTAGACAGCCAGGCTCTTCGCCATATCAAAGCATTGGAAAGTTGCAATGAGTCACGTTGGGCGCAGGGAGGAAAACACCGTTCAAAATGCCTGTCACTCAACACCTCTCTCATTTGAAAACTTCATCCCTCAGGATTGCTTTTGCCCCTTCTCTGTTCCCAAGCAGGGCTGTGAGAAGTTGCAGTCCCTTGGGGTTTAGGGAAGGGATCTCTGTCGGGCAGAGCAGTGTTTTACAGCAAGCCCTGTAGTAAATTGTTCTACACTGGGGTTTGGGATGTGTGCTGCATGGTCCCTTCCATCCACCACAATGTACCTGCAGAAATAGCTTTGCTTCTGTCCCTATGAAGGCTCAGCTCCCCGAGCTGATCTCTTCTGAAAATCCTGCTTCTGTAGACTTATTCTTCTTATTTTTCTGAATAGAAATACACTAAAAAGAAATACAGGAGTGAAATGAAAGGTTTTGACGAGGTCTTTGCTTGTGTGTGGACTTTGACAGCTGCCATTGAGCTCTATCAATCACAGACAGTTGTGTCAATACCTCAGTTTTGAAGATTTGGACCTTCATGTTTTAGCAGGATGCAAACAACCAAACAAAAGAAAAAGCAGGATAGATTGTGGGAATGGGAACTGCTTTGAATCCACTGGCTCTATGGAAATGGAGTGCTCCAGGGCTGTTCCCAAGTCACAGTTTATAAACACTATGTAGTTTCCCAGGCATTTAGTCAGTTCTCTCAGGACTGCACACTGAAAGTGTGATCCTGCCTGCTGGAATCCACTGGGAAAGTGCTTCACAGGATTCCCTCTGCCTGGATCTGCAGTGCTTGGGACATAGTGAGGCATCCTGAATCTTTCCTTTCTCAACACAGCTCTTTACGTTTCACATGGCAAGCACTTGGAGTAACAAGTCGAGTAGAAAAATGTGAGAAATCATGCATTTTGAGGGCCAGCAAGTGCTTCTGGCTCTCTTTGTGCTTCAGGTTCTCTTTGTGCTTCAGGTTGTTCAGAAAAAGATGATTCATCATTTATTTTATAAAAGAGAGTGAATGCGTCTCCCCCAACAGCTTCTTCTTGTGCTGTCTGCAGTCTGCTGCACAGGAATAACATGGCATTGAGGAATTGCCATGGTGGAGGGGTGTTGAGCTTTGTTCTGCCCCTATCTTGCGAAGTATCAGGGTAAAAGAAACTCCCAGAAATTGGAATTTCATCACTTTGCTCCCCCACTGTTTCTTCAGTTGCTTTCTTTCAGATGGATTGCATTTGCAATGGAGTTTTAAATGAAGGAAAATAAATAGCAATTGTCAGTTTATTTTCATGTCTATTACAAGACTGAGCTTTTATTGTAAGGAAGGGCTTAATCCTGCAATTTTTTGCCCAGTGGGGCTGTCTCGTTGAGTCTGGCTGCCTGCATGTTTGCACCCATGAGAACTGGGAGTAAATGGATTGCAACCAACAGGTCTGCATCCAAAAGGCTGTGGGTTACTGCTCAGCCTTAGGGTTTTGCCCACCAATCGGCAGATTTCATGACTCAAAAGCTGAGATTGATTCACATGTTCTTGGTTCATATCAATGCAAGTCCGCAATAGCAAGGTATTCAAAGGCAGATGCAAGTTGCCAGGCTTCTCAAATGCATGTGGCTCCTTTGGGAATTGCTCTCTCAGGTGCTACCCATCTCACTTAACTCTTCCAACTGAAAGCTGTTCTGTATTCTTGTGTAGTCCATGGAGGTCACCACCAAACCGCAGATTCTCCCATTCCAAAGCAGAGGATGGAGAGGCCCTTGAAAATGGTTTTCCACTTTCACCAGCATTACGTGGGTAGACCAGATAGCTGAGTCAGGGTGTGCAGAGCTGGCCAGGCTGAAACCCACCCTTGGTTACTAACAGCGTGATGCGTCAGTACTTTCCTTTTTCCCCTCAGGCTCCTTTTACATATGAAACTTGTCTTTTTTGGCTAAAGAATACACCAATTGCTTTGGAGTCCATTGTTAATAATAGTAATAAGACAGGTCCTCCAACCAAGTAAAAAGAAATTAATTTCTTTCCATTTCACATTTGCACTAGGGTGGAGGTGATGCGGTTGTCACTCATCTGGAAGGAATTTGAGAGGTAATTACAAAAGGCAGAACTGTGAGCACAAGGAGCTGTAGCTACAGGTTTGGGGTATGGGGTGATGGCAAAGGGGGGCCCCCACCCTGCTCTGTTGATGAAACACAGGGTTTCCAGGTAGCTCCTGGGGGAGTGTCTCCCATGCACACTGCAGCTCCAGGCATGTAATGAATTTGCTGCTCTGATGCAGATAGCTTGCTCTGATACAGACTTTCTCCTCCATCAAAGGATAATGCTTGTGCTCATTCAAGCTTCTCTGTAGTTCTTCCTCCTAACCAGACAAAGGGAGCTGTGTTTAGGAAGGTCTCCCTGTGTGAGAGCCCCCCTGACGCAGCAGAGGACCTCTGAAAGGTTGAGCAGGCTCGGGTGTTTTTCCTTCCCTTCTCCTCCTCATTTCTTCCTACCAGGCTCAGCAAAGAAGGGACACAGCAGCAGGTGCAAGCCCCAGACCAAGAGGCAGGAGGTCCTTTTACCCCATGCTGTAAACCTGGGAGTAAAGTCTTGGCTGAGTGTGGTCCTGGCATCATGCTGATACCAAGGTAATAACTCTCTTTTGAGATTAGGAAAGTGAGTTCTGATTCTATGAGGGCAATAAAGGCAGCTCCAGCCTCTTGAGTGAGAAATTTGAACCGTTTTCTGCACTCAGATGCTGAACAGAGGATACTTCCAACAGCTCTTCCTCACCTCCTCTCCATCTCTCTGCACTGCTGCTCCTCTCCAGCACCCACCTTCATCTGATGATGGATGATGCCCTTTCTCAGACAAGGCTGGAGGTTTTGGAAGTGCCTCTATGTGTTTTGTTTTCAAAAACACATCCATTTGTAAAAGAAGAGCGTGTCTTACTAACCTGTGTTGGTTCACCTGTGCTACCTAATCTCAGCTTAATTATCGGTAAAGCCAAGGCTGTAATTTAGGTTAATTGCTTAAATTAAAGCCTTTGGGTTAAACTTGGGCTGCTAACCTAAATTCAAACCCTACTCATTTTGACCGTAATTTACTATTTCATCCAAAGTCAATGAAGCCCTGCTGGTAACCTTGAGCTTTTTCCATGGGGGACCACAGGACTCCATGTGCTTCCCACATGGATGTGCTGTGTGGATGGGCACCTCTGGGAGACCTCCTGAGCAGGAGCCGAGTGTTCCTGAATCTCATTTCCTGAAGGGATGAATTAGGATGAACTCCTCAGAAGCTTTCCCATAGGTGTTGCCCCGCGATGGGTGTTGCAGTCCTTTGAGCCTGTTCCCAGCAGTATCTGGAGGCCAGTCAGCTATAGCTACCGATGACTTTGAAGTGTAGGTGTGACCTGCTTTCTACAGATAATTGTTTTCTGGGCTAGCACAGAGACACTGATGCAGCCCAGGGATTTGGAATAACTTTGCCTTCATTATTGCTGTTGTTGCCAGATGCTTTATACAGAACAGGGAGGTCTCGTTTCCCCTTATGGCTTGTTGCATCTCGCTGACCACAGGTGGGTATGAGCTGATACCTTCTTTATCCTATTCTGCTGGCAGCACTGGTGCTTATTTGGTGGTACTCAAAGAAACCCAAATGTCCCAAATTGCATTGCAATGCTTTCTGAGCCTATCTTTATCACCTTTAAGCCCTATCCTTTAACTCCTTGAAGCCCTGAATAGGGCTGCTGGGGCTGTGATCTCCGCTAAGCTTCACATGGAAAGCAAGATCTTTCAGCACTGAAGATTGTTGCAGCAGAGCATCTGTAGCATCATTAATGATTTAATTAATGATGTGTAGCAACATTAACAGTTAGACTTGATGATCTTAAAGGTCTTTTCCAACCTATTTGATTCTATGATTCTATCTCCTGCTTTCTCCCAGCCCCAGGGTACATCTTTTCTCCAGGTAAGGGAAACCAAGCCCTAGAAGTGGTGCTGCTGGGAAGTCCCATTTCTTCTTGACCAGCTCTGTACCTGCACATGGCTTCATCCTACGCCAAGTGCTGTTCCTGGTTCAAGTTTCCTTGTGAAGAGCCATAGCACCTGTGAGAAGTATAACATCTCCCTGTTAAACTGAATCTGCCCGTTGCTATTCTCAGAGTCGGTAAGATAAACAAGGATTATTCCTGTGTCCTGGGAAGTGTATCCACTCATAGAACCATGGAACGGTTTGGGGTTGAAGGGACCTTAAATCTCCTCCAGCTCCAATCCAGCTCCAGGGACCCCTTCCACTGGAGCAGGGTGCTCCAAGCCCCTGTGTCCAACCTGGCCTTGAACACTGCCAGGGATGGGG
>JBCJKH010031067.1:0-17356 GCA_039877255.1 Loriculus beryllinus | reverse complement strand
CATCCATTTTCCCCTTCTTGAAAATGGGGGTTATATTTCCCTTTTTCCAGTTGTCGGGAACTTCACCTGACTGCCATAATTTTTTCAAATATGATGGCCAGTGGCTTAGCAACTTCATTCGCCAGCTCCTTTGGGACCCGTGGATGGATTTCCTCAGGTACCACGGACTTCTGTATGTTCAGGTTTTTAAGATGGTCTCGAACCAGATCCTCTCTTACAGTGGGCCCAAGGTCTTCATTCTCACAGTCCCTGCATCTGCCTTCCAAGAGTTGGAAAGTGTAGTCTGAACATTTGCAGTGAAGACAGGGGCAAAGGAGTCATTAAGAACCTCAGCCTTCTCCAAATCCAGGGTAGCCTGTTCTCCTGATAGCTTCCGGAGAGGACCAACGTTGTCTCTAGTCTGTCTTTTGTTTGAAAGGTACCTACAGAATCCCTTCCTGTTATCTTTATCATGCCCCAGTGTAATCAGGAGTTTAGACAAAATAGAAAACCTTTATCAGGAGAAACTGTCATATATTACCCATAACATACTTATCCTATAGTGTAGCAGCTGTGATGCTTCCATGAAGATGAGGGGTTTTGTTCACAGTCTTTTTCTTAATAACATGAATCAGAGCTGAAACCAGGTCTGTCTTGTCTGCATACCCTGCATGTAGTGTTTGCCATGACTGTCTCTGTTTCATCTTAGAGTACCACTAAAACAAATAAATAAAAAAATAAAGAAACAAAACAAACAAAGAAACAACACAAACAAACGCAAAGGGAAAAATAAGAAAAATCCTTGATTTTGAAAACTTTCTCAGAAGTATGGTTGTCAAAATTGGCATGTTGCTTTGCAACATTGTATTTCTGACTATTGATGATTATCAGTGACTATCAGTAGGAGTTGCATTGAGTCAAAATAGAGTCTAGTACAGGTACAAGCTTTAGAGTATATTAAGAATTCCTTGGGAAGAAATGTTGCCCATCAGTTGTAACAGTGAGGGCAACACTGCAAGAGGCTTGCCACAGTGTTTTCAGTACTACTTTGATTAAAGTTTTTCCCCAGAAGAAAGGTAATTGGAAGGCTGTTATCATTAATTTCTATATATATCTAATTTCTATAAATATCTAACACTATAATGTTCATTAATTATGAACATTAACTGTATTGATGGTGATGGCAAATAACCATATAACCATAACATTCATTAGTTTAGACAGGAAAACAGTGTTCAGCAATATTTTCAAAAGCCATGCCTAAATTGTAAAGCATTAGTCAAACTCGCTAGCTCTGATTCAAACAAGCACCTGCTGCTGACATTTAACATTATCAAGTTAAGAGAAACATAAAAGAGAAAACAATAAAATTTGCCAAACTCTTAGACTTACTGCCTTATTGCTTTGGACTATCATTTCATATAAATGTGCTGAAAAAGAAATTGATTTGGGGGCGGGGGGGGGGGGGGGAACCACAACACAATAAACCAGAGAAGTATAGAATTCATTTTTATCTGACAATGCTGAAAGGTAAACTGGAATTGTCAAGAGGTGATGACAGTTACAAAATAATGGGGAGAGAAAGGATGTACTACATTGATTCCCATTTAGAAGGTTATCAACATAAAGCACTCTACTTCAGCTTTATGAAAATGCCACTCTTTAGGATGCCAGTAACATGTCATCTGTCAGCACAAAATGTGCAAACAACTATGCTGCCACTT
Organism: Loriculus beryllinus; assembly: GCA_039877255.1. Taxonomy (NCBI): domain Eukaryota; kingdom Metazoa; phylum Chordata; class Aves; order Psittaciformes; family Psittacidae; genus Loriculus; species Loriculus beryllinus. The sequence continues at coordinate 15,653 of JBCJKH010031067.1, read as the reverse complement.
TCTGATGGAGGCATTTCCAAGCACAGTTGAGCAGTGTTTTATCTATATCTTAATTTGTTTCTCTGTGGATCCTTGTTCAAGTGGAATTTAATACTGTTTGTGTGCAGAGGACAAGGAAAAGAAGAGTACGCAAGAGGTGGATAGCGTATTTCAAATTGCTTCCCTCTTGTTTTCTCTCACTGGGATGAGATGCACAAATAAATACTCAGTAGAAGAGGAAAGCAAGATGATGGGAACACACTTTTTCACATAGGTCCACAGTATTTCACTCTCTTAGTCCCTTTGTTCTGTGCAGTGGGCTGAGACCATTCTTTCTGTGGTTACATAAGTGAGCCAGCTAGATTCAATAAACACCTTTCTACTCCGAAAAATATAAACTGTATGTAAATTAGACTGCATAGTTCATTATTTTTGTTTTATATTAAAATATTTTATGTTAATATTGGTGAGCTTTTTGCTAGCATCAGGTGAAACGTTTTCAAACCTGCAGTATTTGAAGAACCATGTTAATGGGAAAAAATATATATGTATAATTAGCTATGACTCACCGTAGGCTTTGAGTAAGAGCTGCAGGAATGAAGTGCAGCACGTGTCGCATTTTGGTTTCCACTGCCTGATCAGAAGACTGTTTTCACCCACTGCACAAATGGCCATTTATTATTATAAAAATATGAAGCATATTTATTTTTGAGAGAGAACACATTGCAATACATGAATCTCTGTAGTGGATGTTCTCTATAAGTAAAGATTAATTTGTTCATCTTATCTGTCATGGCACTGGAATTTTGATTACGTATGATGAGTACAAATGTTCCTTTTTCTATGTTGCTTCACTTGATAGGACCTGAATGTTCGTTATGTGACTGCAGGTAAATGTTGAATGGACAATAAAGAGGCCTGAGCCTTGTTCGCCTTTTGTAGGATCTGGACATTTTGTGCATAATGCTGTATAAACATCAGGAGGAAAACAGACTGCCTTCAATACATCAGAACTGCTGAAATGTTTCATGCCACCAGCATAAGTTTAGCTTGTTTTGAGGCTTACCATACTGGTGCCATTTACAGCGTTTTGCGCTTACCCCTTGTTTTTAATGAACTGTTAGGAGTGTTAAAGATCTAATGAAAAACTGAAAATATGTCACTTGATTATAGTTTGGACTACCAAAGGAAGTGAGAGGAATTTCTTGCTGTCATGGTTTCTTGTGTCAGGATACACTTTTGAAAGTCCATAGCATGCTTTCCCAAAGCAGTAAGGCCCTAGATATAAAATCTTATCTCACAGTCACACTCTTCAGGATGCCCAGATCTCTTGGTGAGAAATAGTAGTGAACTCTAGGGATGCCATGTTGCTCTGGTTGCTAGTCTTGTGAGGCAGAGCAGGTATAGGGAGACCAAGTTTAAGCTGTTACTGCAAGTATGCTGTGGCTTTCATGCAAGCCGCTACTCCCATGATTCTCTTTTGCAGAGCTACTACAAATACTGCTAGAGTTGGATCCTCAAGACATGGGTAGCATAATTGTCAGTTTTCTTAGATAAAAGTTGAGGTTTCAGAAGAGACAGGGTTATCCGTGAGGTAAAGGACTATCTGTCTGTGTTGTTGGTATTTCCAGATAGTGACTTCCGATACCACAGGATGAAGTTCCACAAGCTTGCTGAGTGGATAGCTGCCTCATGAAGAAAAATAGAACCAGACAGCCTTTCCATGCTGACCTACTGAGAACTTTAAATTAGGTCATAGCATTATTATTATTATTACCTTTTTAGTCAACCTGGCAGAAGGTCTGTGAACGAAAGGTGATAGGATTATTCATATCATAACTAGAGGTAGAATAAAGTTTGTGGTAAATAAAGTTATTAGCATCTTATATGAATATTTATTAATGCAAGAAATGTAAACAGCATCTTATGATTATGATCACATACACAACTTGGTTGGCATAACAGAAATTTGGTGAAGTCACAAGACTAGAACAGCAACATAAATGGTACTGCTTGCTTATGTAGAACTAGATAGTGAAAAAGGAGGCATGACGCAGTTTATGAGCAATGGAAGCCCTTTCTTCAAGTTACTTAGAAACTGGACCTGCTGACATGCTGTGTGTGATAGTAAAATGGGAGAAGAACATGGGTACTGTAACTGAGGTTGCTGTTAAATGAGAATGTTCACATGGATAAGGATTTGTATGAGCAATTAGTTTAGTTACCCAGTGCACAGATCTTAGATGCAGTAAAAGATTTAAACTACCTGGACAGCTATCACAACAGAAAATGACTAGAATTGAGATTGACAAGCAAGTTTGGGAATATGTTGTAAATGTTTTTAAAAAAACAGCTAAACAACAAAGTAAGTTTCTATAACCTGATGGTTTTCTCTAAGTGGATCTGTCTGAAAAATAAAAAAAGAAATTGTCATGTAACTTAGATAAACATTAAAACAGAAAATTCAAAAATTTTGATAAAGTAGATAGAGACATCAGGAGAATAAAACTATGACAGATGGATAGGCATACACCTTCATGCACCTACTTTAAAAAAACCTGGTCCAGAAGATAAACTTTCTAGAAGTGACTTAGTGCCTTTACTAATGCCACTAAAGGAGTCAGGCAACTGTAATTCCACTAAACAAAGCTGACTTTCAGATGGTTGATGCACTCTTCCTCAGAAGAAGGAAGGTGACATTGGCTGCTCAAAATAAGGATCAATCCATTTGCATGAGGCCAGCTGGGAGGCAGCTTGAGGAAGGCTTAATGCCATCAGTCACTGCCTGTGCAAGAAAACTCAGAGCGAATTATTTTATTTAAATTACAAGATCTCTTAGCAAAAATGGTTTGTAGCTATTCCAAGTATTTTGGAATAAGTAGATTTTCTGTGGCTACAATTGTGATCAATTGCAAGGAATTACGGAAAATATACTTCCTAAACATCCTATCAGAAGTTTTCTAGAACTGAGAAAATATATCATTATTTGAAAACAAAAGGAAATGGAACAATTCCTAACATCCTAACAGTTTTCAAATTGTGGAAGGGCAGAAAAAAGCCAAGTCAGAAACCCAGAGGCCACATCTGATTTTGTCAAACTTGTGAGAGCAAGTATTGCTCGTATTGTATAAGAGATTAATGGTTTTAGCTGCAGTGCAGCCTGCAAAATGTGACTAATTATCTCCCACAGCTCTAAGAAACTTGTTTCCCAAAGGAGAAGTGACAATAAAACTTTGTCCTTATAGCACTTTGCGTTTGTAAGTCTAGAAAAAATGTATAAAATTCACTAATTAAGCTTCACAAGCCTCAAGAGAGCAAGTAAAGCAATAGTTTACTAATTTTATGGATGTTGCACACTCAACTAATGTGTCTTGGCAAAGGTCACACAAAGTCAGAGGCAGAATGAGAAAGAGATCAGAAGACATCCTTCTTTCCTAAAGGCCAGTGGCATAGGAGTGCACAGCAAAGAACATTTTTCATATTGCTGTATGCCTGTATCCATTAAAATATCATTGAGCAGTGTCTTGCTATAGTTTTCAGCCTCCTTCTTTGCTCTGTTTTGTATATTAAAAAACAATAACTTTCTGTATACTAGATATAATAAATTACCTTTTTTAAGGGCAGTTAGAATAAGCTTGAAATTCTGTAAATATTTGTTCAGTGTGTATTTGTAGTGTTTGAGAGAATGTGTAGGTTGTGGAGGTTGTGTAAGTTAAGGAGGAAGAAAAAGAAGACTGTATAAAAGGGAATTTGTGAACTTAAACCACATGCTGTATTGAGATAGACTCTTAAGTAACAGGCATGTATGATATTGTGGTAAATATGTTGCATATTCACACAGTAAATCACATTCTTACAATCAGGAAAATATATATTTTAATACAGCTGCTGGGACAATCAGGGATACCTGCCTGTGTATCACTGAAGAATGCTACCTAACTGCTAAAAACACTATAGAACTGAATGCTGCAAGGGCTATTAGATAACTCCATCACAAGCTGACAAATTCTTTAACAGAAATCAATCTGCTGTGTAGATGAAGTTGCAGAACAAACAGCATCAGCTGTTAACCTGATGGACTGAATGGTGGCCAAACTAAGGCAGCAACACAAACTAAGGCACCAACAAAAACTTCTTAGTTGAAAAAAGAGAGAGGGCTGGGGTGGAAAATCCCTCAGGAAAAACATGGGATTCTCAGTTACAACTATTAAAAAAAAAATGAAAACAAACAAACAAAAAAAAAAAACCAACCACAGAAAACAGCAAACCCACAAACAAACAAAACCCAACAAAACAAACTTCTCTATGGAATTCCACCACCATGTACTGAGTTGAGTAAAAAGTAGCAAAGAAAAGCAGTCGAGGTTAATCTTAACAGAAGTTTTGCTTAAGAAAAGAACAAACTTGATTGTGGGACTGAGATGATTATACCTTGATGTGAAAGAAAAGGCATGTGCAACAGGATACCCTGAAATTCCAAGGAATGGCCTGACCTTCACCCCCCTCAAATTCTCAAGACTGTAAGAAGAAGTGGAAAATACAGATACATACAGATGATTTTGCTCTTTTCTTTGGATGCCCATCTTTTGCTAAAGAAGGCATAAAATATTTTCTCTACTGGAGAAAGCTAAATGTGCAGTTTATATGAATGAACTTCAAACTCGTGTGCCAATAGCACTGAAACTATGGGAGCCTGGTAAGTCTCACACCTGTGAAAAGACTAAAGGACAGATAGATTATGGCTTTTCACTGATCTAATACAACCTACTCAGACAAATAAAAATCTGAGACTTAATAGGCTGTAGATCCTATTCCAGATAAGATAAGCTCAAAAGCTATGTCTAAAATGTGAAAAGTGTATCAGAGATTATTCTAAGATAGGAGGACAAATGTCAGAATTTGGTCATTTGAGCAAAGAGAAAAACGGTTATGGCTAGCTCTTTCACCAGCAGATGTGTTGAGAGGTAGCTGGGTTGCTAGTATCAGAGGTGGGGTATGAAGTTCCAAGTTGTATGCCCAGAACATTATATGTTTAGGCAGTTAAAACAGTGTGGATAATCCAGACAGATCAAGCTCAAACTCATTCTTTAAGGAGGTTTTGTTTTTTTTTGACTACTCATATATATACAAAGACAGCCACTTGAAAAGTGCTATAGCTCAGAGAACTGTGTCAAAGCTGTGGTAACTCCTCCAGGAGTTTTGCAGGAATGTACAGAAAACAGATTTTCAGAAAAAAAAGGGAAAAAATAAAATAAATTAAAATAATAAAATAAATAGAATTCAAATAAAAATAAAATAAATAAAATAAAATAAAATAAAATAAAATAAAATAAAATAAAATAAAATAAAATAAAATATAAAATAAAACCTACACTGTGAATTTTTCGATGATTGCTTTAAGGCATAAGCCAAATTCCTCTGCTTTTTCTCACATTAAAGCATTCAATCACAAGACCATCTCGCCTGAAGTCAAGGCTTGCTCATCACAAGAATTATAGAAACAGGATCCTAAATTAGTTATTGACCTTTTAGCCTGATATTCAGAAGACAGGTTATTTAGTAGTATGGGAAGAAAATGAAAGCAATTTCCTAGTCTCAGTCTGTCATTCCTCTTTGTATGTGAATGCACTCCCATACAAAGAAAGGCAAACCAAAATTCTGTAAAGCTGCTGCAAAGTAATTAGAGTGAAAAGATGAAAACATGAAGTACTGTCAGTAATTTACTTCATTGTAAGTGGTTTAGCGTTTCCAAATCTGAAATGCTAACTCAAAGAGAAGGCAAGTAGTCAGCCACTGTCTCTTGACATAACCCCATTTCTCTGCTCTTGCAAAATTATCTTGACAATTGTGCATAAATAAGTCATAAATTATGAATATCTGGGATTGTTTATAAACCTTAGTGTGGAGATTTTTGTTTGTAGTTAGTTTTAAACCTTTGGTGAGATGCAAAATACAAGCACTGCACTATCGTGTAATGTACAGCAAGCCTTCTGATTTCTAAGTCAAATGGAGTTTACAGTAATTTATGTAGCCTACTGTTCTAAGGCCTTGATTTGCCTTCTAAATCACAGGTGCACATGTTGTAACATCAGCTCCTTCTTTGCATGTGTTAGTTATTTGCATGTCCTCTAGATAGAGCAGATACACCTGCATGCTGAAGGGCTGAATTAAATCATTAGTACAGGCTTATTGCAGGCTACTTTGGGTCCCAATGCAGTATTCGATTGTAAGCACCTTGTTCTTCAGTTATTTCTTAACTTCTGTTGCATATTTCTGCTCTTTCAGGAGAACACCTTCCCTGGAAGGGAGCAGTCATGCGCAATTTGCTAGGTCACCATCAAGTTGGACAGCAGTCATAAATACCTTTAGAGAAATTAGTATTTATTTAAAAACTGAGGCTTCTTCATTAAATAGACTTATCATGGGAGCTTAAGTTCATTTGCAGACTCTGATGTTCTCTTGCATGCAGCACAGTCTAGTGCAGGATAATACATATTCAGTATACAGAGGCAGGGAATTCTGGTGAAACTCTGTAGTTAATATGTCCCAAAAGAGATTTCAGAGAAAATATTGCAAAGAAGTAGGATGCAAACACAAGGATTTGTCTACGAAGGAAACCAAGAGTAATGAGAAAATACGTGCTAAATCTAGGATTACATCTGTGATAGTATTATGAATAACACCTGGGAACCCATCCAGATGTTTTGAGTCCAAGTCAAATGCTGATCTATAAAATCACTCTTAATACCTTTGCAATGCTAATCCCACACTTCATAGAACAAAAAATATGTATGTATATTCCTTAATTTCTTATCAAGAAAACATTAATCCACTAATATTTGAATACGTTTCTCTTGTTATACATAGTGATCATTCCTGCTTAAAAAAAAAAAAAAAGCACAATTGATTATACAACAACTTACATTTTCAGCATTTGTTGAATAAAAAAAAAGGTGTCAGAAGAACTGACAGGAAATTATGTCTCTTGCTCTCTGTTATTTTTTGGGTTTTAATTATTATTATTTGATCAACTTCAGAAATGGTGCTTTCTGTGATTAAAAAAACCCATATTCGTCTAAATTACAGTTACTGGTATCTTCTCCCTTAGCCCTTTCCCACACTCAGTTTTATTTTTCCAGACAAGAGGTTGGCCACCACATTTACATGAAACCTCATTTATCTTACTGCTCAGTGCTAGATGAGGATTACTCATCCTCTTTCCTTTCTTGCTTCTCCTCCAGTCTTCCGTGTTATGGTGTGGTTCTGAGCACAGGATGTCAGCTTACTATTTTGAGTGCTCTCTGCAAATGCTCCAGGGTATTCCTATGAGTTCAGCAGTAACTCCTCCTTAGCTGTGCTACTGATCCTTCCAGATCCAGACTACACGTATGTCTAGCGAAGGCTGCATACTGATCTATACACTAACACAAAACCCAGGAAAACTTAAGTAATTCTAAAGCCGCAATGAACTTTTTAACATTAACTTAATTAGTGGTTGTGAATGCAGGTCTCACAATATAACTTGTGTGTAACTGTTACTCAGGCAGATACAACAGTACTAATACACAGGGCAGAATGTCTGCATGCTGCATAATATTGGAAGGCAGTAATACAAGGACTCATGTACCTCTAGCAATTCCTGTTTAAAAGAAAAGTTACAATTTTTTTAAAGATAAATATTCCTTGCAGAAGAAGAAATTAAAACCGAATAAATCTTCATGTTGCTATTTCACCCAGAATATTATTTTTAAGGCATAATCAAGAATAATTTGATTTAATGGTTATTACTCATGCATAAAACATGCTGAACTACATTGAAAATGATCCCATTATGTTTTCAAATCCAGTAGAATTAAGTAAATGAACAGAATTAAAGGTTTCTCTAATCTTTCCTTAGTTACCAGAAAAAGATTGATTAGATGGTTTAATTTCTAAGGTTACACACACTCTACACAGTGCGTACATGTACATGAAAGAGTATATATGTATATATAAACACAAAGAAAGCTACATAAATTAAACTGAGGGAAAATCCGTGGGCAGCAAATTAAAAAGAATTATAAATGTTGCTGTGTTTAGCTTTACCTTTATTACAAAGTAGAACACAGTTTAACTCATTTGGCCTGTTTGCAAGATACATTTCCCTTGAGAATATGTTGTTGAAAACCACAAACCACTTCCAGGATGCTTCAGCCCTGATTTACCACTCCTGTGATGATGTCCTTACCATCGTTGTATGCTGCACAAAGGGAGCTGATGACATGCATTGTAAAGCTATCTGCCTTTAAAGATAGTTCCTGGAAATTACTCCATGCAGCTTCACATGTAACATGGAATATGTATGTCTCATTTAGAAGAGTCATGTTGCACGAGTTTCCAGCTGCTAACATGCTGTATTCAATGCAAAATGTGAAATATGAAATAACTACTCACACGTGACCTTTTAGTCAGAAATAATTGTAGTGATTTCCATAGCATTTCTGATTTCTGATTGAGAACAGAAGGTGTGATATGTTCTTGTGTTTCTCCCTGTGATTTCTGGAGAAATGCAGGTAGTATTGATCTGTTAGTTCATGATCCAGAAAAGCTTCACCCAGCTAGCAGCAAGGAAGCTAAACTTTGCTTGCTTATGAAGGATAATTTCTGGAGCAGGGTTTTAAGAATATACTAAGTGTACACATTTGTCCTGTGACAAAATTTAATAATCTTCAGTAAATGCGAAACTCCTCATAATTGCATGCTTGATCTATTAATCACAGTTTATTGCAAGAAACAGTAATGAGAAGGAAACATCTGTTCAATGGCAGGCAGGCTGGTTGCTCTGTTTCATCAAGCTGACGTGTCAAAGGATTTTCGGAAGTTTGAGTATCTCAGTCTTGAACCATCAGTTTTCAAAAAGGGACAAAAACCAAAAAGAACATTTTCAGGATATTTTTATGTAACGATTAAACTTATTTCAGATATCACAAGGTTTTACGTACACATAAAATAGTATAGTTCAAGAACCATGCCTAAGGCAAGCATTCCAGATCACAAATGTTGTCTGGACACGTTGAACTACAACAGGGAATTCTAAGAAATATTTTGTACAGACTGCATAAAAACAAGTACTGGAAAGTGTGAAAACCTCAAGACATCAGATTTGGCTGTATCTTGCAATATAATTCAAACAGGTAAATGAAAGAAAGAAATCTGGAGACGGACTTTTTACAGGAGCATGTAGTGATAGAACAAGAGGTAATGACTTTAAACTGACAAGAGGGGAGATTTAGATTAGATATTAGGAATATTATTAGGAATAGTTATTAGTTGTGAGTGCTCCATCCCTGGCAGTGTTCAAGGCCAGGTTGGACGAAGCCTTGGGAGGCATGATTTAGTGTGGGGTGTCCCTGCTTATGGCAGGTGGGTTGGAACTGGATGATCTTAAGGTCCTTTCCAACCCTAACGATTCTATGATTCTATGATAATATGTACTATGAGGGTGGTGAGACCCTGGCACAGGTTGCCCATAGAAGCTGTGGCTGCCTCATCCCTGGCAGTGTTCAAGGCCAGGTTGGATGGGGCTTTGAGCAACCTGATCTAATGGAAGATGTCCCTGTGCATGGCGGGGGGGTTGGAACTGGTTGATCTTTAAGCTTCCTTCCAACCCAAACCATTCTGTGATTTGGTCATTTTACTGACAGAATTCAACTTCGCTGGGAAAAATGTTTCGGTTTTCTCTATAGTTTCTAAGGTATCAGCAGGTCAGTATCAACTCCAGGAAACTTGCGTGGGTGTAACTGAGTTTCAGTTCCATATAGCGATTTTTACTTTGTGGAGTATACAAAACTAATACTATACATAATTTTTTTTTCATTTAGTTATATTTTTTATTTCCAAATAGCACAAATTTTAAGCATATAGATGATCATCCATTGGTCACCATTTTGCACTAGGAAGCAATGGTCTTTCTTGATATTTCTTTTTCTTTTAGCTTATTTTGATGTCTGTAGGATATATAATCTGGATCTTGCAGCTAGGTTAGTATTTTTAATAGCCTGAAATCAGATCAAAGCAAACTGATTTGTTTGTCATACTAACACTTTATATGTAGGATTTCCATTAATTACTCAAGTTCAAATTACAGCTACTTAAAGTACTGTGTAGGGGTTCATGCATTGCTTTCAAGTGTGGGACGGATTCAGAAAAGATTTTATACATCAAAATTTCCCTGAAATCCACTCAGTCATTTCTGTTGCATTATCTTTATAGATGTGAAGCGAATGACACAAGAATAATTTCATTTGCTCATGTAGGCCCTCAACAAACCCTCAAAGATATGCCTCATTTTTATTGAGTGTTACTCCAAATAGTAAGGAAGGGGAAGAACTCCTGTTATGAACAGAATTTAAGTAAACACAATTGTCAGACATGAGTAGCTCTCTGTTATTTGATACTATATCCTCTGGATTCTTGTCTTCTTGACCAACCTCAAAGAATGCTGTCGGCCTGTTTTTATGTCCTCATTTCTAATTAAAACCTGGTTACTTGTGGAACATCTGCTGGTTGTATCAGCATATGTTCCACATATGCGGGTACATACAGATATGATGCTTTTACTAAACCTGTAGTCTTCCTGAATGCCAAGTCTGTAGGAGGGAGTAAAAAATGGTTTTCTAATAATTTTGTCTTATGACCATCATAAAAAAGCACATAGCTTTGTGGTAATTTATGATAGTACATCTGCTGAGCTACAGGAGCTTGGAAAAATCTATCCTGTTAATGGTGTCCTAAACTAAAATTGTTATGCATTCATTAAGTTGCAATAAATAGAAGAAGAGCTAATGCATTAAACTTAATAGGGCTGCTGGAGATATTTACAGTGAATAACAGTATGAATAGCACTCAGAGAGATATGAATCTCACTGGGAAATCTATTTCAGTATAAGCTTGTAAAAAGTGGAGAGTGAGAAAGCAATGGATTGGTGCTTATGGCAAGTGGCTGAAAAAATATGTCATTTGACAACGAACTCATTTCTGGGTGCATCCATTGCTACTTAAAGCTATTTCTAGATCTATAATTAAAGTATAGGATTATAGTATATATTACTTTTATTCTTCAGGTGGTACTATTTCTATCACTTTGGAAAAATCTAGCTAAATACAATATGCCTTATACAAAAGAAGAATGTGATACAGAAAAAAAGTGGTTAAGGATGACCGTATTTCATAACAAAGACTATAATTGCTATAACCAACTAACTGAAAATGGTAATAAAACCCCCTCCCAAAACATGTCACTAGTCCTATTACATGCTTTTTAGATTATCTATCTATTGTATGCAGTATTAGATGAGCATTTAACATGTGAATTTTTCACCAGTCTAAACTAGAATTAATTGACAGCGCTCAGTTTTCAGTTGCTTTGCAGAAAATGTTCACTAAGCGCACATAGTCCGTTAATTAATGTTTGCATATATAATTTATTTGCCTAGCCAACCCTCTATATTAAGAAATCGCTGCTTGTATATGTCTCAGTTTTGGTTCTCTGAATGATTCTCTCTCCTGTATTATTAACACTTCCATTATATTTTCAATACAAAATAATATTTGAGAAATGAAGGATGCAGTTTTTTTCCCGCCACCTTTTCTACACTAAAGCTTGATATCCCTGTGATTTACAGTGCCATATGTTTTCTGGAACTTTGTCCAAAAGAACTCAAAACTTGGAATTTAAGACAAGTATTCTGTTGTAATTTTCAGGCTTGAAGTATTTCAGGTAATGTGTGTAAAGGCTTAATGCGATGGTCAACTATGCTGATATAACAAGAGAAGAAAGTTTCTTTACATAGATAATGTAGCCTATTTAAAAACCATAGAAGTAGACTTAATATTATAATACATATCAATCCCTTTAACACTTTAGTTGTCTATGAAGCTCCTCTCTTTGAGGAGGTAGAAACATATCCATAGAAATCCCCAAGTCTGCTTCCTGAATGAAGACTTGAAACTTCCCACTATGACTACTCAAAGTTCATCACTTGTGGAGCCTCAAAAATGTCTTTCTCTTGAGAGGAACTCACTTGTCACTTTTCTTTGTTGGTCCCAGATATATCTATCAATTTCTCTGCGACACTCAACTGAGGTCTGTTGAATGTAAATGCACCATAGCTCCCTGTAGAGCATGTCGCTGAGAACACCACTGGCCCAGCATGTGCAAAATCTCTCTGTCCCTTCTGTTGCACGATAGTCCGTTGGGTCATTAATCCTCACGTTTAGATGAGCACTACCCAGCAGAGTGAAATGACTTCATTGCATCAGTATGCACCTCTCCCTTTAGCAGTAGTCAGCACCAAGTGGGCACTGCTGTATTGAGCATCAGTCACTGCTGGGGTGGAGCCACAGCTGAATGAGTTCATGGTTGCAGGACTCACTTCCTTTCCTCTGTTATTATTTTGTGCTGTAAGAAGTACCTGAATCAGGCATTATAAGTTCATTGAATTCTCAGGATCCAGGCATATTTCAAATGAAATGCCTGCAGTGTCATAATTTTCTATAGTAACAACTTTAATTCAGATCTTTTCCCTTCTTTTGTCCCAGTCCAGAAAGTTCCAAAATTCTCATAATTTCAAGGAAATTTCAGCCAGCAGGGACGCACACATGACGAGGAAGTAGCAGTTTGAGGAGAAGGTGTCTGATGCGCACATGTGTGTGTACGTGTGTGCATCTGCTGTAAAGATGGAGAAGAAACAAGCTGAAATTCTTAATATAGAAAAGTTACAAGCTTAACTTGTAACTTGCTTGGTGTGACAGAGACTTGCAATAATTCACAGTAATATTGGTACAGATTTAGGTTGTGTTTTTCTTTTTCAGTAGAGACTCATAGAAAAGAGAGGGAAGTGTTGCCCTATGTGAAAGATGCATGTTGATGTTCTCAAATTTATAAGGAACATAGGAAAATACATCTGTTGAAAGAGTCTGTCAATAATAAAATACATATAAGCAAACGTTTAATTATGGTGGACTTTTATTAGAGGTACCTACCAGGGGGCTTAATGAGGGGGTTTGTGACTAGATAGTGGGGCTCTTAGAAGCAAGAAATTAGGGGCTGTGATGAATATCTGATGAGAAACCTGAGTTACAGAACTAAAATCTTTAAAACTATGAAATCTTTACAGCAACTTCCTGAATTTTGCTGTGAAAAGAACTTCACAACAGAGTGCTTCTAGGCTTTGTAAACACAGAGGAATTTGTGGAGAGTGTGAGGAAGGCATCTTGGGTAAGGTGATCAGGAACTGTGGGTAAGTTCATGATTATTATGGAAAAAACAGGGGAAGAACAATAAAGTAACGACACTGAACTTCACTATAGCATCCTTCAGTATATCCAGAGTACAGGTCTTATCAGAAAAAAGCCTGAAGGACTAAAGCTGTGAAGCAAATCCACACAACCAAAATTCCAAAATTATGCTTATGCAGAGAAATAATAGGACGTGCAATAAACCTCAACTTGCTCATTCGTGAGCTTTTTCTTCATTGATCCCTAACACATAAAGAAAGTGTGCAGAATGTGAAAATGTGCATAGTACATTATGAGTATAAAAATGCATATGTGGGCAGAATCAGTAGAATACAGCATAAAATCAGAAACAATGAGCAAGGAATAGCAAGTTAAAAAGAAGTAACACTCTCTCTCTCTCTATATATATAAGTATTAAGAGAGGGAACAAAGACAACGGTATTTTGCACTTGAGCAGACAGGAAAGGCAACAATAAATTGCTCTGTAAGTTTTTGGTTTGGTTTTTTTTTTCAAATGAAATTAAGGTCTCTTCTAGCCTTATTTTTTTCTGATTTTCTACCCTTCTTCCTTTTGTATAACTGTGTGTTGCTGACAGTGTAAAGAGGTTTTACAAAAATTGTACCTATATAGTATGAAAAAGTACAGCATATGTATGAAATGTGATTTCTCAAACACTGAATATGGTTGATTCTCAAGTACAAAATAAAAATAAATATTGAAAGGATGCATCAAATGGATGAGATTTTTTACCTTTGCTAAATGAAAGTAATGATGTTCCTTGTTAGTTGTATTTTAAAGCATATTGTGTAAATCAAACGGTCAAGTAGAAACAGAAAGCTTCTCTATACAAGATTATGTCAATAAAACAGGACAAAATTAATAAAAAGCATCTTACTTATTCTTCCCCTTTCATTACTAATAGAATGTATAACTTCTTCCTTTTCTAATTTCACAGTTTATTGTTCAGAAACAAGACCTATTATAGTTAATATATGTTGTAATTCATCTTTGTCATTTAATTAAGCATTTGGTCTATGAATTAAATTGGACTTACACATAGGAAAAAGGATAACTTAGGAGTAATTGCATTATGAACTGTGTACCTTCTTCAGAACTCCTGTCAATGTACAGTAAAGAATGCTTAGGATCTCAAAATAAAAACAGCATGTATAAGATAGTGATGTTCTACAGACTTTCTAGAAATAAGAAAATATAAATGGAATTGAAGGATACATAATTTAATCTTGCAAACATAAAGTCTGTGTTAATATTGGACAGATATTCAAGTAATACTTTCTAAGGAATAAAATGCAAACCAAATATTTTTGTTTGCTTATATGTAGTAATGAATGGAATGTTTGTGAACTGTAAGAGCTCTTTCACTGACTGGCACAGTAATACAGCCTACATTCTTCTTATTCTTTACGCACAGTTTTCAAACTTGACCAATTTTTCAAGGTAGTCAGCAAAACGTCACTAAAATTAAAAGGTATTTTAATTGTCTGTATATGATTTGCTGATGGGTGAACTATTTGGTTTGAATTTTAAACATCCAGCTTCAAAGAACTGTGGTGATCTATGAAAAGAAAAAAAGAAATAATTATTGGTACCTGAAACTTTACTTCTAGGTGCCTGAGAATCCTGTCCTTTAATGTAAAGCAGAGATGCATTTTATATAACTACTTTGGCTGACCTTTTTAATAGAAGCCAAAAGAAAACACTTGCATGGCATGTTAGAATCTACCTCATCAGTACAGCATCTGTTACTTTAATTAAAGGAGACATGCTCATACTGTCACTTTCTTCAAGTTATAATAAGACCTTCAGAGAATCACAGAATGGTTGAGGTCGGAAAGGAACTCTGGATGTTATCCGATCCAAACCCTCTGCTACAGCAGGGCCACCTGCAGCTGGTTGCTAAGGACTATGTCTAAATGGCTTTTCAGTGTCTCCAAGGAGGGGGACTCTGAGGACCCTGTACTTTGTCACCCTCACAGTAAAAATGTGTTTCCTGATGTTCAAAGGGAAACTCCTGTGTTTCAGTTTGGGCCAATTGCCTCTGCTCCTGGCACTGGGCATCAAAGAAGACAGGCTCTTGCTTCTTTGCACCCTCCTTCCAGGTATTTATATGCATTGATAGGACCCACCTGAGCCTTCCCTTCTGCAGACTGAACAGTACCAGCTCTTAGCCTTTCCTTATAGAAGAGATAACCCAAACCCATCAGCATCTTCCTAGCACTTTGTAGAACTCTGTCTGGTCTGCCCATGTCTTTCATAATGGGGAGCCCAGACGTGGACACATTATTTCAGCTGTGGCCTCACCAATGCTGAGGGCAGGGATCTCCTCCCTCTTACCTACTGGCAATGCCTTGCCTGATGCAGCCCAGGATATCAC
>JBCJKH010031059.1:0-10517 GCA_039877255.1 Loriculus beryllinus | reverse complement strand
CCCCTTCAGATACTGGAAGGCTGCTCTGAGGTCTCCACGCAGCCTTCTCTTCTCCAGGCTGAACAGCCCCAACTTTTTCTGCCTGTCTTCATACGGGAGATATTCCAAAGATATTAGGGTATTCCAAAGATATTAGGGTTTATTTTATGCTGTAATAAATATTTCTGTATCAAGTAAACATATTTCTATGTATATATATCCTGATTACTTAGCAACTTCCAGCTACTTTAATTTCTTCGAACTGGAATGACACAGTCTCTCCTTTTCCATCACTGTCTAACACTCAGGAAAATAGTATTAAGTCCTACTAACTTTTCTGCTATGCATAAAGCTGTGAGTTCAGGGACTGGTGGATGAGAATGATCTTAAAACACATCAATATTTTACAGGGAATTCCCAGCTTGAATACAACAGAGTAAAACCTGTGTCTGCGAGGAGCATGCATGTGAGTTCAACATGGTAATGAGCAAATTTAAGGCCATGACACAGTTCTTTTGTGAATCAACTCGCTCTGGCAGGGCTGGAAACCCCTCATGGTGCTCAGGAGTGACCACCCATGCTGCTGCCTTGTGCTCTACCTTCAGCTCTGCTCTCATCCAGTTCGGGTATTGCCTCTGCTGTCAAGTTCTTTGCAACTCGAGGTGAGCAGTAGATCAACTGGGCACTATGGGAGCCTTGCCAGATTAATTTGGCCTGCTGCCTGTTGTTCAATCTGGAGTCATTGAGCCCCGGGTTTCCCTGGGACCATGCTGCCAAATACTCCATATGGGATGCCCAGAAATATTGCCTAACGTTCGGGAGATTTAGTTCTTCTGCGTCTCAATAGGCCTATACATTTTTAACAGCAATCCTTGTTTTTCCCTTCCAAATGAACCTTGAAAAGGTCTTGTGAACCTTATTAAAGAATGGGGTTTTAAATTATGTGACATAGCTGTGGTTGACATAGGCTACAGAGACACACATTTATCTCCAGAAGTTATAGTTGTCCTAGAGCTGATGCAGGGCAAGTCATTCCCAATGTGTTATGGTGTCATTGAGCTTTGGCCACTGGAGCAGAGCATGCTTTAACCCTCCATCCCAACCTGGCATCACCAGAATAGCATATGGAATAAGGTATCTAGTGTTGAATTTCTTCACAGTGAAAAAGTAGCTCCAGTGGTTGAAAATGGGTCAGCCAACAGCATGAACAACACGGGCAAGAAATAATAAACTAAGAATGAATGTGGCTGGAACAGAGTATTTTACTACTGCAAAAACCTCAGTCTTCTCCATGAACATCTTCAATAGAGCAGAACTGTGGAGATCAAACAGGATGAACATTGTGTGTGGTACTAGGGAACCTGGAAGGCAAAAGAATTTACCATTGGAAAATAGATTTGTCTGTGGAATTACGTATTTTAGTTCTTATTGATGGCTCAGTGCTATGTCCTGTGTCACTCTGCACAGTCTAATGCTTTCATTAGGCATGAAGAAGCCGCAGGAGGTTACAGGCTATTTGCTCAATGTTCTAGATTATTTAATACGGAGTTTTTTAATGATCCGAAATCTAAAATAAAATTGGGCAATTGTGGGACTTAAAAACAAAAAATGAAATTTAAACAACATTATTTTCTTCGGAACAAATATTTTATGGAGTGAAAATAACTGTCTTATCCTTCTTTTGTAACTGAAACAGTAACTTTTAAAAGCTCTGAAACTGAGCACAATATGGTATAAAATCTCAAATACACTTTCCCTAAAGATTTTCTATTCTTATAAATTTCTGATGGTGCCACTGGTTTGCTTTCAAGTTAAAATGTCAGAGAAATTACACAGAATTGGACTTGCCCACCTCAACTCATCCCAAATCACCTGAGAGATACAGCAACCAGGAAGCAGAGCTGAGGTGCTCATGCTTCTTCCCACTGCTTTCACCACGACATCCGTTAAGATGAGCCTGTAACTGTTAAGATGAGCAAACTGTGGTCAGCTTGTGTCACAATTCATACACTTCTTTTAGAATTTTCTTTAAATACTTGTAATTTAGTCCAAAAGCCTGTTTCTAAACTATTTTTTTCTGTCAGGTAATGCAGTCATAGAATCACAGAATAGTTTGGGTTGGAAAGGACCTTAAGATCATCCAGTTTCAACTCCCCTGCCATAAGCAGGGACATCTCACACTAAACCATGGCACCCAAGGCTCCGTCCAACCTGGCCTTGAACACTGCCAGGGATGGAGCACTCACAGCTTCCCTGGGCAACCCATTCCAGTGCCTCAGCACCCTCACAGTAAAGAATTTCTTCCTTATATCCAATCTAAACCTCCCCTGTTTTAAGTTTGAACCCGTTACCCCTTGTCCTGTCACTACAGTCCCTAATGAAGAGTCCCTCCCCAGCCTACCGAAAGGTTATCCTGAACATCCCTCTTTGGAAAACTTCCCCAAAAATGCCCAGTTTGTTCATGGCAAGCTCTGCCCCTTCAGCAAGCTCTCCTCCCTCCCTGGATCTCTAGATGTACGTGGTGGGGCAGTCACCACCTCCAGCAACTCATCCTTTGCTTCTCTGGGATAAGTACACACAGTTTTAGACAAAATCCTATCCTCCCTGACCATTCCACTGGCTTTCCTTCCTGGACCGCTTCCAGTCCAAATCCACCTTTTCTGAGCACTGGCTTTATGAAGGCTATGTCACATAATGTCCCTTAAGCCCCGCACCTATAAACTCACCTATTGCTACTGAAAATCTCCTCTAAGGAATCTCTTATGCTCATAACCTCTCTTTTCCCTGATGCTATTACAGTACACCTTCATCTGGAACTCTCCCTTTTAAAATGTGCCTTAAATGTTCTACCTCCAAGGTCAGACTAAAAAGTTTGTAGGTGCTGTGGCCAGCTTCTTCATTTCTTAAGCTGCTGGTGTGATGTTCACTATTTGTCAGTGCTGTGTTAATGTATCTTATCTTGCTATTGCTGTGGGCAGGGAGCACTGCACATGTTTAGTTATCACAGGTCAGATGATGAGTGGGAACTCATTAAACCACAGTAATTAATTGCTGGCAACCATCTGGCCACCCCTGAGCAGTAGCGAACAACGTAAGCAGCAGAACTAATGGTGCCTCCTTGTCAGTATTTCTCTTTCCCATGTGGATCCTCTGATAGCTAATAAAAGCTGAGACTTTATCTCAAAGCAGACACAAAGACAGTCTCCCTCTCCTTCCTTCTTCTCTATCTGAGCACCTGCTTTCATGTAATCTCTAGGAGCTGGATAACATTCAATCAAACGCTGATGGAACTGGTTAATGCTCTACAAGCTATGAGGAAGCAACAGATAGAAAATGCTCTGATGGCATCACCTGCATTTCCTCATGCAGTTAGACAGGAAAAAAATAGGTCTTTTAAACCTTTCCAGTAACCTTTGTTTGGAGGTAGATGGCAGGATTTGTTATATTGACAGCTGCTTTAAAACTTGGGACTGGGAATAGCTGCTCTAAGGTCTTATTATATAAAGCCTCCCAACTCTGCACCACTTTAATGTGTTAAGTAAAAGAAAGTTGTGCCTGACTCAAAGTTATTAAATGTAATTGAGATCATATTGGGACAAAATGTTATTTTCCTAAATGCCCATGTTGCAAAAGATATTAATCTTGTTTGCCTGCAAGATTGATGCTGGCTCTGCTGAAACTGGGTAGATGCTACAATTAGATATATTTAATTCCTCCTCAGCAGTGCTCTGTAATGCGATTTCATCTCCTTCCCCTTCTCCTTTCCTTTCTCTCCCAGCTATGATGGGCTGTGGTGTCTGCCCAGCTCTAGGCTCAGCATGGGAACTCACACTCAATTTGGAGCACTCAGTGCCTCAGGAAGCATTAACACTATGCAACCTGGGGAATAGAAAGCTGAGGAGCAAGGGCTTCTTCACAGCATATGCCTTACACACCATTTCTTAACCATGGGAGGAAAAGAAAAGGACAGATTTCAGACATCCTTTGGAAACCAAACGGGGGCTCTGAGGAAAGGTGCCACTGCACATCACTCACCTTCTCCTCGGGGATCGGTGGGGTGCAGAGACTGATGAGGACAATGACAATCGCAGTGAGGACACAGAGGATGAAGGCAAAGTAGAGGTAGTGCATGTCCTTTAGCACAGCTGGCCTTCTGTCCTCCTCACCACAAGACGGTGCGCTATAAATAAACTCCATGATCATCCGAACAAGACCAACAGCTAGCCCAAACATGAGCCCCCAGAAAGCACCCTGAGAAAAGGCAAGCACAAAGAAAAGGTCACTGCATGCAACCTCTGGTTGAAATTATCTTCCCCTTTCCCTTTCCTTCCCTTTCCCTTCCTTTCCTCTCCTTTCCCTCTCCCAAGACCTTTTACGCCTGATGGAAACCCACACTGGCATGCATGAAAAGAGGATATCTTCAGTTAAAAAAGTCCTCATTTTCTCTTTCTGCCTTGAACATGGAACAGATAGATCACAGACAATGCAAGTGTCTCCTCCTAACAGCATGCCTCCAACTGGAATGGCGCATCATCCCTAAAGTGCAGAACAACTTTGCCTTTCGTGCTTTCCAATAAGACTGCCAAGAAGTACCACTTGCAGTGGCTGCTTGGAAGCAAACAAACACATACAGTAGAGACTGGGCTAAGATCCACTAATGCATGCCAGGGAAAGCCTAACCGTCACACATTAGCTGGACTGACTTTGAGTTTGGAGTCTCAAACACTGAGGGGAGAGTTATTTCTTTTATCAAATCAAATTAAATATGTATATTCATTGGTTGTTGACACTTTACTTACAGGCTCATTAATCCTCTTGCAGAAGATTGCCAGGATGAAGAGAGCTGTGATCGGTGGGGCCAGATAACTGGTTATGGACTGAATGTAGTCAAAGAGCTGCCCACTATTGGCTGATTGAATGATCGGGATCCAGAGAATACTGATGACTATAAGGATGAGGATAATGACTCTGGAAAATGAGGAGAAAACCATACTAGTTCTGCAGGTGTTGGAGCACACCTGAAATAAGTTTTTCAGGAAAATTTCCAATTGCTCTCGGAATTTCCTAAGAAAAATCCGCATAAGACTCCCAAGAAGAACCTTTCCCTGTGTGCGCAGGGAAAGAAGAGTGATTGTTCCCTACTAGAAAGTCAATTCAACCACTTCCCAAAGTGAACTTCACAGATTTTGGAGTGAGCTGAGCTAGGCCTTGCCAGTCAACATGCATGAGAGAACCACAGTGGGCTGGATCAGTGCAAGCCTTTCAGCGTGGTATGTCCTAGAGAGTGACATGCTCTTTGAAGGACTACCTCTTTGATGTAATAGATAGAGAGAGCTGAAAGCTTGTGGAAGCATGGAAGCAATCTTTCTGCTACCTTTCCAAGCAGATAGGATGCTCAGTCTAGTAATGCCTTAGCCAAATTCCAACTTATTTACTGCTCATTAGAATTGATTGCTTCTGTGGTCCCAAGTGCATACCATAACCCTCCTTCATCTTTGCCCTGTATGTTAAAGAGGTTTCTCTGTATTGCTGAGCAAGAAGGAGGTTCTTCCCCTCTCACTACTGTATGGTGGTGGAGTATGAGACTGCCTGCAGCCCTCAGCCACTCCACAGCAAAGTTTAGAACTTCATGGTCATGACTGGAGAGCAAAAGCACCACAAACGTTCAGCAAACAGCTTAAATTCTGCTATCAGGAGAACTTTATATGCTCCTGATATAATGCAGTACCAAAGCCTGCTCGCAAAGGGCACTATAACTTACCACAGCGACAGAGCTGGGAGGCTCAGCTCTGCACTTTCCCCTGAAAAAGAAAGGAGTAATTGCAATGCATCACTCCTGTCTGATGCAAAAATAACATGTTCTTAAAGACCTCTGGTGGCAGCAGCTCCAGAGCTCCTTTGGCTTCTCTAAAAGTTGCACTGAACTCAGTATTTATGTTAAGTTTAGAGAAGAGAGAGGCAATGATCTACATAGCTCAGTGGTGAGCTCAGTGTTTCTCTTTGACCAGCTCTGTCCGAGATGAAGCTGGAAAATGTAATGCTCTTTCCCAGGCTGTGTTCCCACTCTATATTTTAGGCACCAGATTTTCCTCAGTGAGCCCAGACTGGAGAATGTAAATGCTGCTCTCGAAACAGATGATGAGAGCAATGAGACATAAAGAAACGTAAGGACCTGCCCACAATCATCAGCTCCTGCTCTGAAGCCTTTCTGCGGATCCGCTGCCAGATGTCTATAACGAAGAGAGTGCTGCTGCTGTTGAAAATGGAGGTGAGGGAGCTCATCAAGGCCGCCATCATCACAGCAATCATCAAACCCCGGAGCCCTGGGGGGGCACAAAAGGGAAGGGAAAATCAGGATTAGACCTTCAGCCTTTCAGCGCTGTCTTTTCATCCTCATGTCTGGTAACCGCATCCTCATCCTTAGGATGGATAAGGGCAGTCTGATCCCCTCCAGCAGCACATGGCTCAAGCCCACCTCCACCTGTGTAAAGGTTTCTCACCATCAGGCATGAGTTCTATCACGAGCTTGGGGTAGGCGATGTTAGAACAGCCCACAGCAGCTCCACAGACCCTTATACAGATGTCTGGGTCCACACAGCCCACTTCGTCTGTAGAAGACAGGAAAGGAACAAGAGGTCAGTGTAAACCCCACGGAACCATAGGCAGTTTAATTCAAGGGAACAGATCTTGATGCCTTGTGTGGTTTTGTATAAATTCAGAGGTGCAGCTGGAATACAGTGAGAATGAGTGGAGCTGAACAGTGCCTTATATCATCAAATAAAGGTGAAACTTCAAGATGGCATCCTGCAACCTGTTCAGGGTACAGGTATAACTCTCCTGGATATTGCATAATTGCAGCCCTTGAAGATTTGTTGTTTGTGGGAACTGGACTGTTTCCATGAACGTTACCAAGGATGTTGCAGGCTCACTCCTGTTTGAGGAGACTGGGAGAGAGGCATTTCCCTCCAGGAGCAATCCTCTTAACAAACAGAGGTATTCTTCCCAGGAAGTAGCATGCTCTGGAGAATCCAGCAATGAGACTTCCTTAGGAGAAAACAGGAGGAGACAACAGGAAAACAGGGCTGTTTTCCATAGTCCCCCAGGAATTGAATGAATCTGAGTGGCAGGCTGCTAAAACCCCCACCAAATACCTAATGAAGGTAGTCTATAGGACCTGAAGAACAACCTCACAACACTCTCTATTCTGTCTCAGTGACTTCCTCCAGATAGACAGGTGCATATAATGTCCACAGCAGGAAGCAATATGCCTCTAATGGCAAAAAATGCCCCATATATATACTTTCAGTGACTTCCACACTGTGGAAGCACTGGAGGGGGAGAGGAAGGGCACAGGAATACCATTGTCCTTCAGGAATCTATACAAGTGTGCCTGCAGGACAGCAGTTTCTGAGGTGCAGAAGTGCTGGTGAACCTGTGTGGTGTTAGTAGTCATGGCAGGTATAAAGCCCTGCGGAAGGCTTACCTGGGTAAAGAGCTCTGCTGATCATTCCTGGCATGACAATGAAAAACATAGGGAGGATTTTCAGATATCCTCCCAGCACCGATCCACCTTTTGCGTGGGAGAGGTTCTTGGCAGAGAGAGACCTCTGGACTATCACCTGCAATCAGCGCAGAGAGGGAGCAAAGAGTAAACCAAAAGCACTAAAGAGAGAGCAGGATCCATCCTCTCTCTGTCTCTTGTTCTCATGGACGACTTTCATCCATCAGAATCCCAGGGTGTTTTGCGTGCCAATGGCAACTTTCCCATCTCAGTTGACTGCAGCCACTGCTCACAGCTCGGCGCAGAGGCTGTAGGAGAGGGCAGCGTGGAAATTTCCTCTATGGAAATCATTTCAGCCTTGACTGAAATGAAGCCACCTTGAGGACTGGAGTCTGCAGCTGCACAGCAGCAAGAAACGAGGAATGGAGCAGGTTGTAGGTGCTGTGGTTAAAGTTCCATGGTAGGTTTTCATTGCACAAAAGCACCGTGTCTCGAGAAACAAAAGGTTTCCTTGTTTGTAGCTTGGAAATTAATAAGAAACATGAGACCTCCAGGAACATGAATGGCTTGTCTGGAGGTCTACACAAGGTCACTGCAGAGCCAGCTCCACATCCACATTTTCATACCCTTGTCACACTAACTGCATGAAGACTCTCAGTAAGCACCAGCCCACAGTGGGATAAAGATGGAAGAAAACCACCTTTTCTTTCTGCACTAAGAATTGCACAAGATATTCTGGTCTAGACCAGCAGGAAGGCAGTAGCTCTGCACAGTGAGACACAGTCATAGCAGCCTTCCAGTATCTGAAGAGGGCTTATAGGGATGCTGGGGAGGGACTCCTCATTAGGGACTGCAGTGACAGGACAAGGGGTAATGGGCTCAAACTTAAACAGGGGAGGTTAAGATTGGATATGAGGAAGAAATTCTTTACTGTGAGGGTGGTGAGGCACTGGAATGGGTTGCCCAGGGAAGTTGTGAGTGCTCCATCC
Organism: Loriculus beryllinus; assembly: GCA_039877255.1. NCBI lineage: Eukaryota > Metazoa > Chordata > Aves > Psittaciformes > Psittacidae > Loriculus > Loriculus beryllinus. Next base: position 2,048 of record JBCJKH010031059.1, on the reverse strand, counting down.
CTGGCAGTGTTCAAGGCCAGGTTGGACAGAGCCTTGGGTGACATGGTTTAGTATGAGGTGTCCCTGCCCATGGCAGGGGGGTTGGAACTGGATGATCTGAAGGTCCTTTTCAACCTTAACTATTCTAGTTATAGCACAATGCTGTTATAGTACAATGCTGACAGCATACAAATGTTATTTTGGTATATCAGTGAATATATGGGGCAAAAATGGTAAGTGATGTGTCTTAAGACCCTAGGTATAGGTGGAGGCTTACTGAAAGGAGTATAATATTCAGCAGAATTACCTGTATAAGTACAATGAAAGCCTCAGAATCAAATGTCCAAGTGCATAATGTTCTGAGGAACAGAAAGCCACTGATTAAAGATGAAGAAGGAAAAAAAACCCAAGCAACTCTGCAGCATCACGTTGTATTGTTGATATCAGTGGTCACTGCACGTTTTGTTATTATACATTATTTTAGAACAGCAAAAGCCTTGTTTGTTTAGAATTTAAGTCATATTGCATGTTGCATATTTTGTGAGGTGTTATGAATATACAATAAGACAGCTTCATTCATCTGTAATTTATAACATGGTTGGATTTCTAAGAGCTATGATATTATGGCAGGCATCACTGACAAGTTTTAGCTGAAATTTTCCTTACAGTCCCTTTACCATAACATGCAATGCCTTAACCTTTTCTTTACTTTGCAAAAAAGATTAATACTGAGGCTTTCAAATTTTAAAATCTTAACACAGATCTCATCTTTTCTACATTGTATGTGATAGATTTTAATGGCTTCTGTTGAGCACAGTGAAAACAAATTGTACCTACCCAGTGAATATTCACTAGTTCCCTGATTTATCTATCCTATTTGTAGATGGACTTTTCTGCTAGTGTTTTGAAACAGCCAGTTGTAAAAAGGTTCTGTATTAAACATGAGGTATTTCATATTGAAAAAGATTTATTATATCACATAATATGCTGTCATATGAGTGTGTCCATTTCCAAGTACACACTTCTTTTTCTTATTTTTCCCTTTATTATATCTGTCCATTGGACTCAATGAAACTTGCCAATTCATAGAACTGGTTTTATGAGCACATCTCAGGAGAGTTAGTAATTAGGATGCCACTGAGTGCAGAAGTTCAGATAAAACAGAAACAAGTTTTTTTGGGACCCATCACTCAACATACCAATATTAAGCACTAGAACATTTTTTCTCAAATCCAAGCAGTTCTTAGAAGATCTAGGAGCTGTGTAGTTAGAAACTCAGGTTCCCCAAATTATTGGGAAAAGTGTTTCTACTCACTTTAAGTTTAGGAAGCAAATAGGCAACACACAAACTTGTGCTTCTAAAGCTCACACTAAAGTTATGAAGAACTTGCAGATGTGTGTCTATTTTAAAATTTAAGCTGTTCAAAGTACTGAAACAAATCACCTGTTTCCAATCAACTGATACCTCTTCAGTTATCAAACAGTTTCTAACAGTAATTGCTAATGTTTCAACTCTTGAATTTCTAATCCCAGGTATCACCTGTAGACATAATTTATTTCTACTTTACCTTTATAACCTTCCTTCAAGTCAGGTCATCGTTATTATTTTTAATAACATTCACATACCCCTTAAAATGTTAATATACTTTTATGTAAATAATATTTCTTCTTCCCATATTCTCTACATCCCATCTCCTCATAAATAACAGTTCCTTGTTCTGTGGCTATTTGGAGAGCACCAGAAGTCTCTTTTTAGGGAAAAAGCTTCCTACCCAATTTGTTGCACAACTTCATAGAACAGCATTGAAGATTTACAATGTAAATGTCAATTTTAGTATATTATTTAAAATTTGTGACTTGTTAATAACTTATTACTTATTTGAACTCTTCAGGCTTCTTTATACAGCTTTATTCATAACAAAAGGGTAAAATTCACCGGTTTTCAATCACATTTAGGTGATTTCCCTGAATCTATGTCATGCCTTCTTTAAATTTATAATTCTTACTTGTAGTACCTCATCCAAATAAATACTGTTAATACACTTGATGCATCAAGGAGAATCTCCTGA
>JBCJKH010031051.1:12798-32373 GCA_039877255.1 Loriculus beryllinus | reverse complement strand
ATTTGGACAATTGGTGGCCTCAGGCCTTCCTGAACTGGAGGTTTCTAGTCAACAGCTGTATTAAATAGCCATTGAGACACTGTCTGCTATGAATATGTCTAATCCTTCTCATACTCATTTATTTATCTCACTTCTGCAGTGTTCTTTGCAGGGATGTGTACAATTTAGTCATAGCTCAATTGGTAAATTAAATTTAACTTCAAAATACTGTCTGTTCTTAAGAATGACTGTGAAAGTTGTGTGATCCTGTATTTATGAAAATAGATTCTGTGCTTATTGTCTGCCAGTCAAGTTCAGTCTGGAAGACTGACTCTGTTTTATTCCTACATGAAAAGTTTTCTTTTCTAAAGAGTATTTCTGCAATTTCTGTGCAAAACTTTTCTGAGTTAGGTTTTATTGCTGGTCTGTGAAACAAACAAACAAAACCCAACAAAACAACTAACAAATGAAGGAATGAAGAATTTGCTTATTCTGTTGATAGTGCCAGAGGTCAGACTCCACTTTCCTCCATTTACTCATAATTTTATATCAGCAGTACTGAAACATTAAGCCAAGAAAAAAATCTGATAAGTGAAATACTGTTCTCATATGTTGAGTGTTTGGTACTGTGCTTGGCATACTAGCAAACATCTGCTCAGTGTGCGGTGAGACTTCCAGCAGAAAATTCCCATTGTGGTTCTGAATGCACATCTCTACCTTACCAAAGCATCCTTCCAAATGCCAGTGATTGATTTCAGCCAGGTTAGCCCAGAATTAACTGCCCTCCTAACAGGTAGGTAAGTCTCCTCCAGCACAAGCAGAAAATAATGTAGGCAGCTTATCAATAACAGGCCTCCAGTCTTTAAATGTTGCACATTTAATTGATGTTCAACTTACTTAAAATCCATTTTAGCTAAAATTAGAGCTAGACCCATTATAATTATATTTCGAACACTGTTCCTTTTCATTCTGGGAAAATTGGGCCAGGATTACTGCTTACTAGACCAGTAAGACCTTGTATATTCACCAGCACAGAAGACTGCAGTTTTGAGAGAAAACACAGCCTTGGGCTAGATTTGGGATAGCATCACTGGGAGCCAGATGAACCCGCCTTTACATAAATATAGGCCTGTTGCTGAAAGTAGGGCTTCCAGGGGTTTAACTGTGCTGATAGCCACAAAGGAGATTGCAGCTGTCAGGCAACCTTAGCAAACTGATAAAATAAGGGCTTGGTTTTTTATGTGATGATATGATTGTGTTAGATTTAACAGTCTTTTTTTAATGTCTCATTTTATTAACTGCTCTCATATCAATTCAGCATTTCTGAAACAGTCTCATAATTTGCCTTCTACCTTACCGCAAGCTAGGGTGCAGGACTGATGGTCCCAGAGCTCCTAGCTGCTCATCTTCCCTCTCTATTCTCATGAACTATGGCATGAATAACGTGTCCTGTACTGACAGCTAGAGTAATTAGACTCAGGTGAGTCAACATGATATATAAAAAAAGGCCACATCCTGCCTCCCACCTAAGTGGGCCTGTGACGCTTAGGAAGCACAAAGGGGACAAAGGTCTCCCTGCACAAGATCATGCCCCTGCAGTGCAGGTGGATGGCTCATAGGCAAGAGCCTGGCTAACAGGGGAAGTGAGCTAACTTTAATTATTCCACAGCTACCTTCTAATTATTAGATGGAAAGCAAATCCAAGGAGGAGAGTTACTTGATAGTGGTGACAGTTTCAATGTTGCTATACTGTTGGCAAAATTGTTTGGATTAAAAAAATAACCAAACAATTTTAGATTTTGTTACCTTTGCTCAAGAGTGCTAGGGGTCGGAGGAGCATCTTTACTTTTAAACTGCCTCTTTAAAATAGTATCTAATAGGCAAACATTAGGCACATTCAAAACTAGAAAGAAGGCTGATGAAGTGGACAGGCAGAAGGTCATTTTGCACCTCAATAATTTTGAGTGAGTTTTTCAGTGAGTTACCTGTTGTACCTGTGGTTTCCAACAAGAATGCAGTTTATGTACAGTCCTCTCTGCCAGGAGCAGTCCTCCAGAAGGAGCATAATGTCACGCTAGTGTCTGCTGTGAGAGGTATCTACTTCCATATGCCAGGAGAATAGATGTAGTAGGTACCCATGGCCAGATGCTGCTTCAGTGAGGTCCTGGGGCAGGTGAAGGAGGGGTTGGTGTCAGTGCAAAAGGACCTGAGGTTGCTCCATGCTGGACACAGCTGCCTCCAGCTGGGATCAGCAGACCCACCACTGGCCAAAACCAAGTGTGTCAGCGATGCTGGTAGTGCCTCTCTGAAACCCTGTTTAAGAAAGTGTAAAAGATGCTGTGCAGCAGCTGTGACAGAGGAGTGAGAAAATGTGGGAGAAACAGCCCTGCAGATACCAAGGCCAGTGAAGAAGGAGAGGGAGGAGATGCTCCAGGCACTGGAGCAATGGTTCACATCAAGAGGGCAGCTGGGTGGGCATCAAGGCCAACCCCCACAAAAGACCATCAGGGTGGAGAGAGACTCTTCTACCTCCCAAAAACTGCAGGGGTGTGTAAGCAGTATGGCAGACCCAGCTTCTCATCAGCTCTGTGAACTCTCCAGGTCTGAGCCCACAGTACGCAAACCTCATGTCTGAAGGAAAGATAAATTGACGGACATCTACAAGTCTCACAGCAGGTCCAGTGCTGAACACTGGATCCAGCAGACATCTTTCCTCTCTGTACCTAAGAGAATCTTCCCCTTCCCTACTTTTTTCCTTTCTAGAGGAAGGATGGCAGAAGGCCAGCCACACTTAAGTATTCAGATGTCAGACTTGAATACAAATGGCACCCACAACAGAAAGCCGTCCTCTGCAGACTTAGCTGTTAGGGGAGGAAGTGTACTCACTTTCCACAACATCTCCTACCACGTGAAGATGAAGACTGGGTTCCTGTGTTATCAAAAAACAGCCGACAAAGAAGTTTTGAGAGATGTCAAGTAGGTATTTAAACATCTCTTTAGAGCGCGTTTATGTTGTTTTTCTGTCTGGACTGTTGAGTCTATTCGAGTCACTGAGCCACTAAGCACAATATACAGAATTTGATCAAGATTAGAAAAAATGTGTGTGTGTATGGTTGCTTTGTGTTTGCTATCAACTGTGCTTAGGCTTCCCAGTGGGTCCCAGTGGTCCTCAGTCATTAGACTTATACAATAGTACTAGTCTGTACAATAGAGAGCTCACACTGCTGGCACCCGGGAGAGACTGCCTTCTTGACTGATAATTGGCATGGAGGCACACAAGCCAGCTGTGGCCGTTTTACACTACTTGGCAAGTCTCCCACTGTGCTGTGGTGTGTAACTGAGATACCAACAGCCTGTCCCCAATGCTTGCATCTCCTTTGCTAAGGTAGCCTTTGGGAAGGTTAATTTTGGGGTTTTTAACTTAAAGTGTTTAATACAGTAATATAAATGGGGGTTAGGTTAACTCTCAAGAGATTTGAAAAGTTTTTTCCCATCCCCAACATTGAGCACTACTGCAGTAAAGGAATCACATTATTATCGCCTTTATTCAATAATTTATGCATAGAGTTTGCCCATTCACAGTTCAGTAGTAAAGCTAAGTGGCAAGTACTCATAGAGTATGCCATTCCAAGGCACACATGACTTTCAGCTCCCTAACCCCAATTTCTATCATAAATATTCAACTTTTTGTATAGCTCTGTCTGTCCCACTCTTTGCACATGCAATTTCCACACCTTCTAAACATGAGCTCTTAAAATCTTGCCCAAGAGCCGTAAGTTATGGTAACTTGATTGACATTGATCATTTGCAATACTGTGAACAGAAGGCCCATTTTGTGGCTTATCGTAAAAGATCGATGTTAAACACACATTATGCTTTTCTCTTTTAGAAGATGCAACATCTGCATATATTTTATTACATATTGTTATTTTCCTGTTAAAATCACATATAATGTAACATAATTTGTGTATAATTTATATGCTTCTTAACCTGTGGAACCATAAATTTCCACAATGACAAATTGAAGGCAACAATTACAGGAAGGAACAAATATGCTCAGGAAGAGCGAAAGGGGCAGCTGTACTGGGCCAGGTCCACAGCCAAGTACCCAGATCACTGATAACAACCAGTACCAGAGTGCAGTTCAAGATAAACCCAGTATCATAACACGCAGGCTGGTATTTGTATGTGCAACACGATTCTTGTGTACACCAAAGTTTGTTGAGCATATATTTTTAGGGGCTAGTCAGGAAAAATAACATTTTCCATTGTCCTGGTTTTGGCTGGGATAGTTAATTTTCTGCCTAATAGCCGGTGCAGTGCTGTGTTTTGGATTTAGTACGAGAGAATATTGCTGATAACACATCAATGTTTAGTTGCTGCTAAGTGCTTACCCTCATCAAGGACTTTTCAGTCTCTCATGCTTTGCCATTGAGGAGGGGCACAAGAAGCTGGGAGGAAGCAGAGACAGGACACCTGACCTGAACTAGCCAAAAGGGTATTCCATACCCACAGCACATCATGCCCAGTATATAAACTGAGGGGAGCCAATGATCACTGCTTAGAGCTGCGTTGGGCATTGGTCAGTGTGTGGTGATCAATTGCGTTGTGCATCACTTGTTTTTCTTCAGTTTTAGTCACCCTTTCCCTTTTAATTACTATGCTTATTATTAGATTTTATTTTATTTAGATTATTAAACTGTTCTTATCTCAGCCCATGCTTTTTACCTTTTTCCAATTCTCCTCCATCCCACCGGGACAAGAGGAGTAAGCAAGTGGATGTGTGGTACTTAGCTGCTGGTTGGTCTTAAAACACGACATCCAGCAAAAAGATAAGAGAAAGCAGCTGGTTTTCCGTATATCGTATAATTTCTGTAGGGCCTTTTTCCCAAATACTTAATCTTTTCTATCTGGCTTTTGAGTTCCATGTGGCTTAAAATCTAATACAGAGGAACTATCAATCAACTGCGATTTCTGTAAGTACAGACAAATCCCTAATATATTCTGTCTTTAGGGCCATTATTCTCCCTGATAAGAGAATAATACTGTTAGAACTGAATGGGTTAAAATAAGTGGTTGCCTCACTTCTAGAGATCCATGGAAGAAAACATGCGTACCTGTTTTGCTACATTTTACTCATAATTTCCGTGTTGTCTTCATTATACAAGGATTAGTTCTTGAATTAGGAATAAAAAGAAAAAGGTGGAGTTTGACAGATCATAAATATCGCTTGTGACCAGGCAGCTTCATTAATTCCAAAATTAATGGGATGCAGAAGGTAGTTCTACAGGTAATTTATACTAGCCTACCAGGTGACACGAGAGAAAATCACCTGTCTATTTTATGAAACCTGTCTGTTTTGTCTTACAGTGGCATCATGAGACCAGGACTGAATGCAATTTTGGGGCCCACTGGCAGTGGTAAAACTTCGTAAGTTCCCTCTTTGCCCTACTCAGAAATTACACCAAGGAGAAAATGGCTCTGCACATATTTAGCAGTAACGGACAATACTTTCAGGGAAAGATTTTGTTTTCATTTAGGCCTGTGCATGTCTCACTGATTTCTGAGAAGTACCTTAGTTCAAATAAGACGATCACCTTACATGACACAGATGTAATTCAATTTTAGTCCACACTTTCCTGAGACACAATTCTTACATATCATTCTTGGGTATGCTATAGAGCAAATGGACAAAAATGCACTATGAAATTGCACAGATCTCATTTCTTAGGAAACCAGGACAAAAGAAACTCAGCCCTCGAAAGTGGCTGTTTGCTTTTTTTTTTTAAATAGCTAAAAAACCTCAATGGGATACTTTTATGTAGCTTTGTGTTCCATGAACTGGGATTGTGGTTCAGAGAGCTTATCTCCTGCATACTCCTCCGATGAAGTAACCAACTTTTCTCCTAGTCTGCTCGACATTCTGGCTGCAAGGAAGAATCCTGAGGGGCTTTCTGGTGACATTTTGATCAATGGAGCTCCTCAGCCTGCCAACTTTAAATGTACCTCTGGATACGTAGTACAAGTAAGTATTTTATATCACTCTACAGATTTTACTGTCCTCTTCCGACTGCAGTTGTAAGAAGTTGCTGCTGTGTTCCAAGAACATTGTGTTGAACCAAGAGTCAAGGCTGGTGCGGTATCAACTCCGCTTCACACATCCACCCTCACCTGAAAAGATATTTTGCTTTGTGTTTGAGCCTCTTTCCTTAATGCTCTAAGTCAACAAGAGCAGGTTCTTTGGATCTCTTCTTGTTCTCCATCTGGGGGAACAGCCATAGGATAGAAACATGCATGGAGTATTTTCTAAGTATGATGCTTTCTAGTAGCCTACAGCTTGTACCTCTGCATGCCCAGGGGCAATGTTACTAGATCTCATTTTAAGAACAGCTTTGTTCTCCTAGGATGGGCTGGGGAGAAAGACATGTGAAGCACAGAAGAAGGAAAACCGTATCTCTTAATTTCTTCCCCTCTCCACTAACCGTGCTTAGCAGCATGCTTACAGTTTATCAAGACCTGAAGAGATACATCTATGAAAACCCCTCAAAGCACACATAACTCTGAACTGCCTACAGCTCACAGATCCCTTTTGCAAGAGACAAGCAGCTAATACTGAAAAAACCTACCCTCCTTCCTCCTTTGCTGAAACAAGCTCGGAAAACCTTCACCGCACCCCCTGTGGAGCCAACCTCTCATTCCTTAGGTCCCTTTAGTCCTTCAGTATCTCACTTAATGCCTCCAAAACTCTGACTAAGGTAACAAGAGGTGAGGGATAGTTTTGAATATGTCATTATTTATGCATTTTGGTATCATGCATGATGGAGGATGTTCCTGTACTGCGTTGTTTTATGAATATAGGCAGATACAATTATGTGCATGAAATCAACTCTCTGGTATGACACAGACATTGAAGATGCACCCTACTGCATGTTCTGGCAGTTGCTACCATCCCTTAGCATGCAGGGACAACATAAAACACAGGTAGATAAAGTTTTCAGAGGAAAAAAAATAGCAATTGCTAAGTGATCACCAAGTAGCTAAATTTGCTTTGTTTTGTTTTTTTTTAAATGAAGGATGATGTGGTGATGGGAACCTTGACTGTAAGAGAAAATTTGAAGTTCTCAGCAGCACTTCGTTTGCCAAAGTCAGTGAAGGAATGTGAAAAAAATGAACGAGTGAATCAGATCATCAAGGAACTGGGTTTGAGTAAAGTGGCAGATTCCAAGGTAAGGTGTGTGAGTATGGTGCTTAAATCATGAACAAATCATAGGATGGCTTGGATTGGAAAAGACCTTAAAGCTCATCCAATTCTAACCCCGATGCCATGGGCAGCAACACCTCAGACTAGACCAGGTTGCTCAAAGCCCTGTCCAACCTGGCCTTGAACATTGCCAAGGATGGGGCAACCACACCTTCTCTGGGCAACCTGTGCCAGTGTCTCACCACCCTCACAGTAAAGAATTTCTTCCCACTATCTAATCTAAATCTCCCCTCTTTCAGTTTAAAGCCATTGCCTCTTGTCCTATCACTATCTGCCCTTGTGAAAGTCACTCTCCAGCTTCCTTGTAGGCCCTCTTTAGATATTGGAAGGCTGCTGTAAGGTCTCTCAAGATATTAAGTGATTTCTTTAGTTAACCAAATGGCTCAGCTTGGCAGATAAAAAAGGAGTGAAGTTAAACAGACTATTTCAATAATACAGTAACATTTCTGTATGACAGTTTGTATAGAAGCTTCTGTAACACGGACTTACATATACTCTTACATGGAGGGGAATGGAAAGGTAGTCTGTTGCTTGATTAAAAAAGAGAACACCTCAAGTAATACTAATGTTGAGAACTGGCCTGTGTGAGGTAACATCTACATCTGCACTGAGAGTAGGGTCAAAATTTCTTACAACTCTTCCCAAACGTGACCATGTCAGTAGGATGCCGTTCACTCAAGTATATGTTCTCAGGCCAAACGAGACAAGTTTCTTGTCCTGTGGCAGGTTGGCACCCAGTTCACTCGCGGGGTATCTGGAGGAGAGCGCAAAAGGACCAATATTGGGATGGAGCTCATCATAGATCCTGACATCTTGTTTTTGGATGAGCCAACTACAGGACTTGATGCCAGCACTGCTAATGCTGTTCTACTGCTACTGCAAAGGTAATGGCCTTAGAAACAGCTTCCTGTTTTCACCACTCACTCTGCTACGTTTCAGTTGTATTTGACTTAGATCACAGTTAGAATAGGCAAACAAGGAAATCAGAAATGTAATTGTTTACGAGTGAGCCAAGGCTGCAAAAAGATTTAGGAAAAAGGATGCATAAATTCTCTCACTCCAAAGCAGCTGCTTACGGCAGTGCACGAAACACCTTGCATGTGCATGCCAGGACTACAATTTGTCCATGATAGCTGTCACAGGCAGCTTCCTTTTTCATGTCTGCCTGAGCCCGAAAAGTGATTAAAATGCCTGTTGTCTGGTAAAGTGATCAATTTTAATAAGGACAGTGGTTAGAACACAGCTGGCTGTTTTGCCATCAGCAAAAAGCCTATCCTTGGGAAAACAAGCACAACACGTTTTTTGTTTGCAAATTTTACATAGTTTTGTATTTACTACAAGCAAACAGGACTCAAACGCCTCTTTCTAGAGCTTTCTGTTTGCATCAAAATCTTCCCAGGACCTTCCCCTCCAACAACATTGCCAGTGAGAAGGAACCTTCTTTTCTCACAGGGGCACTACAAATATTACCCAAATATTTTCTTTTTTTTTCCTTCCCCCACCCCAGCCCACCTAGTTAAACAAATTTAACTGTGGCTTAACTAAACTTGCAAATTATCTTATCTAGGGGCTGAATCAACTTGCAAAGCTAACATCTCTTTCTGTTCTTCACATTCAGGATGGCAAAACAAGGTAAAACAATAATCTTCTCCATCCACCAGCCTCGGTACTCCATATTCCGGCTGTTTGACAACCTGACGCTGCTGGCTGCAGGGAGAGTGCTGTACCATGGGCCCACTCAGCATGCCATGGAGTACTTCCAGTATATTGGTGAGCATAACTAACAACAGGGCCAACTGCAGCAGCATCTTTAGTTTGCACTGACCTGAATGAAATGCCAACAGAGCTTGATCAGAATTGAACACTGTGTATTAGCAAGCAGGGATTTTAACAGGCTAAACATTTCTCTTGTTATTTCACCTCTGGACCTGTATGTGCTTTTGGATGATAGGCCTGACTATCAACTGTTCCTGAGCTTATCTTAATTAGACAAAGCCCAGCCTAGAGCTGAGAAGGGCACATTGCCAGCTGTCACCTTGCTTTCACTGATAGAGCTGTCCAGCAGTGCCATTCATCTCTTGAATAAGCACAGACCTTTTGAAGCCTGCACTGCTTACAGTACAGGCTGCTCAACGGGCACAATAATGTGTCTGTGAACTGCCAATCTGTGCTTGCAGCCCAGAAAGCCAACCGCATGCTAGACTGCATCAAAAGGAGTGTGACCAGCAGGTGGAGGGAGGTGATCCTGCCTCCCTTACTCTGCTCTCATGAGACCCCATCTTCAGTACTGCAACCCAGCTCTAGGGCATAGGAAGGACGTGGACCTGCTGGAGTGACTTCAGAGGACAGCCATGAAGATGCGCCAATGGCTGGAGCACCTTTCTCACGAAAACAAGAGGAGAGAGTTAGTCTTCTTGAGCCTGTAGAATAGAAGGCTCAGGGGAGACCTTACAACAGCCTTCCAATACCTGAAGGGGGCGTACAAGAGATCTGGAAAGTGACTTAATAAGAGCAAGTAGTGATAGGACAAGGAGTAATGGGTTTAAACTGAAAGAGGGAAGATTTAGGTTAGATAGTGGGAAGAAATTCTTCACTGTGAGGGTGGTGAGACACTGGCACAGGTTGCCCAAGGAAGCTGTGGCCGCCCCATCGCTGGCAGTATTCAAGGCCGGGTAGGATAGGGCTTGGAGCAACCTGGTCTAGTGGAAGGTGTTGCTGCCATGGCAGGGGGTTTGGAGCTGTATGGCCTTTAAGGTCCTTCCAACCCAAAGCATTCTATGATTCTATGATAGCCATGCACAGCTTTCTGTCAGTCACACAACCACCGCTTAAAGCTTGTAATACTGTCACTACAGGCTACGAATGTGAGCCATACAACAACCCTGCTGACTTTTTCCTGGACATCATTAATGGAGACTCCACTGCGGTGGCATTGAGCAAGACCAATGAAACTGACACAGGTAAGAAACAGAGAACTGAATGAAATTGTTGTCACGTGTATTTGGTCAGAAGAAATCACTTGCAGGTGCCAACTAGTAACCATATTGTACAAGTGTATGATTGTATGCATGAGAGTATCACATACTGATGATCCATGGTGCTTCGTAGGAAAACCCCTCATAGTACTCTTAAATCCTTTTTGTTTATGTATGAAAAATAATTAGCATAACCTGAAATAAGTACCAAATTCACATACAGTCCTACTACATAAAATATTCCTGTCTTGTGTGAGAATAGTTTGCCTTTCATAAACAGATATTTAGTAATTTATCATTGTTATCCATTTCTTCATACATATACAGTGAGCTGCATATTTTTGTGTCGCACTCAAATAACGATGTTAAAGGTGAAAGAATATCTTTCTGCGTTAAAGATATAATACATGGGAAGATAAACTATTCTGTAACCTCTCAACACGGATAAAGACCTTACATCTCTGAGGCAAATGAACTGGAGTCCTGTAGGAGAGATGATAAACCAAGAGAGTTGTTACAGTTAGGGACATAATTTGATGTGGTTCTGACCTGTATTTTTTACCTAATGGAATAGTCTATCTGTTATGAAATTACTGTTTTCCTTCCTCAGAGTAGGGTGAAAAAGGAGGAAAGAGATAGGGGACCAGTGTTCTGACACTGCTCTGAAGTTGTGGTAAGGCAGAAATGATCCCCAAACTAAGAAAGTAAATCTCACCTATGTTCAGTAGCATGTTTTTTCGTCCTATCTGTTGCTACTCATTAACAGCACACTCCTTTCACATGAATGAAAAGGGAAACGTAGCATGAAGTAATGAATATGCTCTGTGCCTAAACACAGTTTTTCACTGTATCTTTACCAAAGAAGCAACATGTTACAAAAATGCTGTCTGTGTTCAGGGTCTGAATAACGTTATAGCTGGCAACACGTTGTATTTGTCGTTGGAAAAGCACACACTGTACTACAGTTGAGATTAAAAGGAGTCCAATTGAAATTTCTTGGAGACTTGTCACTCAAAGGTTCTACTGAAGTAGACACATGCAGGATAACCTGGATCTAGAAGTCTGGGAGGTGCAGGATTGTCTCATCAGATCTGCAAAACAGATCTCTTACAGAAACCCAAGAGGGGTGGGAAATCACTTCTTGAAAAGTCAGACTGTTGCCAGTTTGAAACTTCATTGGTGACAAGGGTTTACCTACAGTAGTCTGCTGTGAAGCTGCTGCCTGTGGGACAGGTTGCACTGACAAACGCAGAGGTTTGGTCTTATTTATACTGACACTTCTGACTTGTATGCTATGAGACTGAGTGCAATGAAACACTGAAACTAAATGTATGCATTAGTTCTGCTTCATTAGTAGCTCTCTCACCCCAGCATAACTCTCCTGGCTTAGCTCTCACACAACCTTCCCATCCCTTACAGAAACAATTGTATTTCCTTCAATTTTTTTCAGCAGAGAGCACTGAACAACACACGGAATATGATAAAACCTTGGCTGAGAAGTTAGCAGAAGCGTACTTCAACTCTGCCTACTACCAAGAAACAAAAGCTGTATTAGAGAGTATTTCTTCGGGAAATAAAAATAAAACAAAAGCAGTTTTCCAGCAAATCACATATGCCAATTCCTTCCTTCATCAGCTGAAATGGGTGTGCAAGCGCACATTTAAAAATCTGGTAGGAAATCCTCAAGCTTCCATAGCTCAGGTAACACTATTTGTATATACCCTTTTGTGATATACATTGCATTTATTCCACTCCTGTGTTAGATAATTCAGTGGGACGGTTTTGCCTCTGGATATTTTAACTGCAGTAAGCATCTGAAAGAAGAGTTTTCAAGGTCTGGAAATCTGATTCACTAGAAGATGTCCTAAATGCTTCCAAATGAGCAGCATGAGGGGACTGTTCAGTAACTTATTTTGGACTACAAAAGGTTGGGAGGTAAGATCTTGTCCAGAAGAGTATTCTGCTGCTCCTGGCCAGGAATAGGGTGTCTCCCAAGTGGTTTCACACATTAACTCAACAACGTTCTTCAGACTCGACTTCAGGCTTGGCAATGTGGGGTTTTGCCTCAGATTTTTCTTCCCTGCCAGGGAAAGTTAACAGACTACACTTGGATACTTAACTGAACTTCAGCACACAATGAAGTGCTGCAGTTTGCTCAAGGGTAAAAGTATTTTCACAGTCTCAGAATGTGTGTGTCATTTGGTCATTTCACTGTTCCTAATGGCAATGATGTCTTTTGGAGAAGACATGATGAAGACCTTAATAGAGACTTAACACCTGCCAGAGAAGGCAAGCATGTTCTAAATGACTGGCTCTCTTAGTGCTTTTCAGAAGAGCAAACACTGAAAATGTTGATTTCTTGAAAGCTGCACATTGCCTTCAAAAAAAAGAATGCCCGGCTGCAAAATGACTAATCCCCAGGAATCCCCTAATTCATGGGCCAAACTTTGCAGTCCCAGCACCATCAAAATTTGCAATTCTAGAAGAGCCAATAGATAAATTGATCTCAAGCCAGAGGTATAAATTATCTTCGCCATGATTTATACAATGAGTGAACACATCTAGTGTGGAGAAGAAATGAGCCCAGAATGCCTGAGGTTAAAAGGCTTTAAGTATGTGTGTGTGCCTGTATGTTGATACTATGAAGATCCTTAATAATTGCATTGTAAAAGCTTGACCTTGTGACAAGAATTAGATTCTCAAGGATCTCATAATGCCCCAGGGTTAATGGTCCTGACTTGTTTCTCACAATCTCTTTTATCTCCCCTTCCTCATTAGGGATGGATTTTACAAGCATTCTTTTTATGGGTACATGGCTCATTAAACCTTCTTTCAATAATCTGCTCCAAATTGGTCTTGATATGATCCCTGCTTTCCACTGCAATTGGCTTAGGAGCCAAATAATCCCTGACATTTGCTCCTTTCGGCAGGATCTTAGCCATAGGGTACCATGGATCAAATGGTTAAGACTCATGCATTGATGGGGTTTAAAAACGTCAGAACTGCCTGACACCGTCAGTCTTGCTGAGATTTTTGTCATTTGCATTTAGTGTGATGTACACACTTCCATCTTTTCAATGACATCCTTGAGGCAGCTGGTGTCTTTGCAATTTAAATGGTGTGCCAGACTGCGAACACCAGGACACTTATAGCCTGATCGTGGTATCTTGCTCATGTTAAAAACAATCCCATGAATAAGATAGTGATAAAGCCTTGCAGTTACACACTGTGGAGCAGGTAAATAAACTGTCATCCCCAACCCAGCAGTCAGGAAAGGCTTCTTTTGGTTATTGGTGGCCAAGATCAAAGTAGCATTGAGTTGGCTCCAGAGAAACCCCTGTGGAAGTATTCTACTGGAGCCATGGCCAGCCCTTGAGCTGAAGCAGCCCTTATCACTGAGAGCAGATATGGAGTCACTGACTGTCCCAAGGAGGATGAATGATGGAGAGGATAAGCAGGGAGAGAGGAGTGATGTGGCAGTACATCACCAATTAACTTAATCATGACATCCAAGAATGGCTGAAACAGTGGTGGAGGAAAAGAGCATGGCTGACATTCCCCAGATGTGATGAGGAGTTCCTCAAGGGAAAGTTGCTATTCTCTATTTCTAACCTGCCCCACTAAGCCCCTTCTATCATCCTTCCATAGCTGGTGCTAGCTACACTCACCCACTATGTATTTCAAACAACTGAAGCATTGAAAGCAATGAGAATAATACTTGTCTTCTATTTACATTTAGCTGTGTGTTACCGCTTTCCTTGGCGTGGTTATAGGTGCTGTTTTCTTCGGACTTAAAGAGGACTCTACTGGACTACAGAACAGGTTAGTCAGTTCAGGTAATGTGTATTCAAAAATTTGATAAAGCTCCCTCATCACTGTGATTGATAGGATAACAAATAGCTTGGAGGATGAGAAGGAACCCATGAGCTCTTTATGAACTACATTTACCCCTCTAACGCAAATGCTTCCCTTCACATCAGTAGATAAGCCAAGCCTACCTTAGTGACTTCAAAGTGAGGATGCCCTTCTGCCTCTAGGAAGGTCCCTGCAGAACTGAGAGAGGGATGCATTTCTATCCTACCCTGCCTTGCTGTAACCTGGACAAGCAGTCCAAATGAAGTGAGTAATGGCACTTCTGTAGGATGACACTTTTCAGCGCCAGTCAGATTTCTGAAAGCACTGAACTGCAGACATCATATCAAAAAGGCTTAATTCAGCACGGCAGCATTGTAACTTCTTTTCTGCAAAGATTTCCCCAAGCTAAAAAGATTAAAGATTAATATATATAG
Organism: Loriculus beryllinus; assembly: GCA_039877255.1. Classification (NCBI taxonomy): domain Eukaryota; kingdom Metazoa; phylum Chordata; class Aves; order Psittaciformes; family Psittacidae; genus Loriculus; species Loriculus beryllinus. The sequence continues at coordinate 17,869 of JBCJKH010031051.1, read as the reverse complement.
ATTTGGCTACATAACCTGCGTAACTAAAACTTTGCTCTTGCAACTACTTCTGTATACACACTTGAGTTAACCAGCAACAAGTCAGAAGGTCCCTCTAAAGCCAGATTCTGCAATTATTGTGATCTGTGTACGATTTTGACAGCTGTATGTACGTGACCTGAAAAATGGATTTGCAACTAAAGAAAGCTTTGGATTCTTAGCCTTGGAACACTCCATAGCATTTACTTTGAAATTGCCCAGTTTTAAATTGGATATGAAAGCCTTAAATTTTAGTGGAAAAGGTGAAAACAACTTCTCACATTGCTTACTCAGTTCCTCACAGCTTGCATCAGACAAATGCCTCACAGACTGAGGATTTTTAATGTGCCTTTTCCCATGGAATTCAGGGTGGGAAGTCACATACTGCTGAGCTCCAGGCTGAATTTACATACACTGCAGCAGAAGCAGTACACTTACATCACATCTTTAATAACAGCTTGCTGGTTTGCTTTTTGTAGAGTGGGTGCAATGTTCTTTCTGACAACCAACCAGTGTTTCAGCAGCATCTCAGCTATTGAGCTCTTTGTCATGGAAAAAAAGATATTTATGTAAGTAAACCATATAAAAACATTATGAGGGACTATTCTAGAGAACTTGTTTGCTTGTCCTGCTGTAGCCAATTATAACTTAAGTACACCTAGTGCAATTTTCAAATGAATTCATTGTTAGTGCTCACCGCAAATGTACTCTTTCAAGCTGCTAGTGAGTTGCCTCCAAATCCCCCAAACGGTACATATCATTGCAAACAGCTCCGAGTGTAAAGTTATTAACATATGTGGCAAAAAAATCCCCGAATACTCGTTGTAGGTACTGATTAGTAAGTTTGTGATTTGCTAGTGAGGGCAGTAAATGTTACCTAATTGGAATCTTTCAAGCTATGCAGATTACACTGTACAGAAAAGGAAAATTATTTAAGCTGTACTCTCTCTTTCTCTGTTTGGATGACATGACAAATATGTTTCCTAAAAATTATATACACAAGTATCCCTATTAATTTGCATAGGAAAAGGGCATCGTGACTATAGTATGTGGCTTACTGGTTGTTTGCATTACAGTCCAACTATAAAAGAATTCATTTTTCCACTTTGAGTTAGAATAAATCTTATTGTTTCTTAGCCATTAAATTTGTAATATGCTGTATATTTGTTCCAGACATGAATATATCAGTGGATACTACAGAATATCTGCATATTTCATCTCAAAACTAATGGCTGATTTAATACCCATGAGGACGATACCAAGCATCATCTTCTCCTGTATAATTTACTTCATGTTAGGCAAGTATAGTCTCCCACAGACCATAAATCAAGGAGGCATTAGCATTTTATATATGTGCATGTATACATGTATGTTTATATAGGCCAAATTACTATACCAGCATGGCAGTGGTTACTTTGCTTGCTTTCATCATAACATACGATTTACAGAAAAGACACACTTTAAAAGGTTTAAGGTTTAAGCTTCCATGTCTGAATCTGTGACATGTCTCATCTCCACTGTCCCTAGGAGGAAGTGTGCCATTACTACATAGGTTCGGTTTATTCTTTTCATTTATGGCCATCTTAGTTTCCAGTGACTTTTACAAGATACTTTTTCCATCCTCGCAAGAACACCTATCAATCAAGGAAAAAATGTTGTTTTAAGAAGTTAATATTGTGTGATTTAATACTAGCTTGTTCTTTTTGGTAAAATGTCTTCTGGTTAGTGAGCAGACTTTGCTATCAAAACTATAACCATCCAAAAGTCACTGGGTCTTTTAGGAAAACTTTCTGCTGGAAACAAGTGAAATGTTATACAGCTGCTGCTCATGGAAGTGCACTAGAAATTCTTCCTTTGATAGACAACTTGAAGCCACAGTAAAGGCTTCACCTTAGACTGTGTGGAGTACAGTACTGTAATTTCTACCCATTCTGCTATCTCCAGCGCTACCGCAGTTACAGGCATACTACTTACTCATCCTGTCCTCCGCTGACAGGGCATGTTAGACAACATGCATTCCGTAGGCAGGACATACTACCTAAGTCAGAAGAGTATTCAGGTTGTGGTAGAGCTTTTGGCAGGATTATATTGAAACCATTCTTGTTCTGATCTTTAAGGTTTGAAACCAACAGTAGAAGCTTTCTTTACAATGTTGTTTACCCTTATGATGGTGTCCTACACAGCCACTTCTATGGCACTAGCCATTGCAGCAGGAGAGAGTGTGGATGCTGTAGCAAACCTGCTCATGACGATCACATTTGTTTTTATGACTGTGAGTAGCATTATTCAGTATTCTAGACTGTTTCTGACATCTAGATAGCTTATCAGAACAGAGTTCAGCTGAATTCTGCAAAAAGACTGTGGGGTTAAGCCTGTCAAATACTTTTCAAATTTGAATATTCTGAGATTTGTCCTTTTAATTAACAAGAACTGTAGGGATTGGGTGTGAGGGGGAGTGAGAGTGGCTCCTCTGCACTCTTCTCTGTGGCTCTGGCAGCCAGCATACTGCCTGGAGAGCAGCAAAGCATCCCAGAACTGCATTTTGCTTACTCTCCTTCAGCTTTGCCAAAGGCAAATTTGGCTGGCTGAGGACATGCCCCTGCTCTCTCTCAGGGAGTTGCTCTCCTCAGCTGTGGAGCCAACCATTGGTCATGTTAGAACCAGACAACACAGAAACAGGTACAGTTAGAAGACAGGCACCACAAACAATGAGGCAATGCTGAACCAGGAGGTGAACACCACATTGCCTCAGACTTGGGGCACACAAGCAAAACCAAGTGCACAAATTCAGCAGCTCCTTGCTACACCTGAGTAACAGCAGACAGTTCAATTGAACCCATTTGTGGCCCACAGACTGAAAGCATCTGGATTTGGTGCACATGTGAAAGCATTCCCCATTACGCATTTCAGGAGAATGACCACATGGGGTTATGGCCCAAAGCTGGGTAGCAGAAATGATTCCTACCCTTTCCCCTGTTCTTCCAGTGCTTCCAGCTTTTTCCTCTAGAAATTGTTTTTGATCTGATGAAGCAGAGTTAAGAGCTAGAGAAGAAGACCTCGTAACAGTATATAATTTGTAATATGTTGTTGTTGTTATGGCTTTTTTGTAATCCTTGTATCTAGATTTTCTCTGGGTTGCTGGTCAACCTCAGAAGCATCCTGTCTTGGCTCTCGTGGCTCAAATACTTCAGCATCCCTCGATATGGAATGACAGTAAGTGCTGTATTTTCCTGGGCACAGATTTGCTAGAAGGGAATGTCTTTATTCATGGTAAAGAAAACCTCAAACTTTATGGGCTAATGAGCAAAAGGTTAGTTAAATACAGCAACCTCAGAACACGGGGCAGCATCTTGCAACAAGAAGAAAGCCGCCTCATCAACCAGCACCCACTGCTGTTTAGAAGAACTCATTTCTGTTAACACCAAACACCCATTTTGGAAACACCTCACATGAGGGAGAGACACTAAACAACTACACCCACTAGAATGCAGCTGGACAAAACCAATACAGAGTAAAGAACACTGTTGTCCCAAAAAACCAATTCTTCTCTTTTCTGTCAGTAAAACAAAAACTTGTTAAGCTAAAATTTTTCTCCTACTTTTTAATAATTTGAGGCAGGGTTATGTTTTGCAGAGGAATCTAGGCTTTAATATGCCTGTGCAGGAATAGTCTAGCCTGAGGGAGGTGTTAAAGCCGGGCAATTGAATTATATCTCATGTTGTTAAAGTATCATTAGCTACTAATTTCAATAGTCATTGTTTCTTTTCTTTTAAAAGGCTTTACAGATCAATGAATTGACTGGTCTGAACTTTTGCAGCAGCATCAACACCACAGATTTAATCAGCAACAATAACTATCCACAGATGAGCCAGCTGTAAGTATTCTGGTAATGAATCTCACCACTGGTAACTTACAGAATCCTAGAGCATGAGTCTGTGAGATACTCACTAACGACCAGCAGAATCTCCGAATGTTTATGTGGAAAATGAAATTTTCACTGGGTTTTTGCATTTTTTCTGTAGAGAACATTCTACTTACAGTCATATTAAGTATTGGTAACACTAGAAATATCTGGTGGTGTGCTTCTCACTTTAAACTGTTTTCTGAAACACACATGCATGCACTACAGTTATACAGCCTCACAAAATCCATTTCAGCTTCCTCCAGGAAATCATTGTAGCTGGAAGAAAACCAAGTTTACAAATAGAAAGTAAAATAGCAACATGTAGCTGGTGTTTGCCTGGCCTGCTATAGACATAAAACCACATTGCAACTTCTAGGGTTCTTCTTGAGTACTTCAAACTGACTAAGTTTACAAATGTGTGCGTATTTACCCATAGGTGGTGTTTTGGAGAGGAATATCTGAAAAATCAAGGCATTGATGCGAGTAGCTGGGGCCTGTGGCAGAACCACCTGGCTCTCGCCTGTATGACCATAATATTCCTTACCATCGCATACCTGAAACTGCACTTCATGAAGAAGTTTTCTTAAAACCAGAATGAAAACCACAGTTCCCACTGTTCAGTAGTTTGATGACCCGATTCTTTTTTAAGAGACCTTCCTTTGTACTGTTGTTTACGATTACACAAATTAACAATGTGAATGCCATCCTTGTATATTAAATACTTAGTATTAAAATACTTTCCTGATGTGTAGCATTCCTCAGTTGTCTTTGCCAGAAAAAGGATACAACTATTTATTTCTTCAAGAGGCTGTTCAGACTTTCTGCATGTTCTAGCTGTGAATTTGTTAAACAATGAAATTAATATTTAATGGCTTAATCTGAAAACCAAAATTAATAGTTCATTCTTTTAATTAGCACCTACACTCGCTGACAAGCCAACTTTTACTTTGCTTTTACTTCATTTACGTCTCCAGATTCCTTTCAGAATAGTTTAATTTCTTCTTAGGGTCTTAGATATTTTTTGCTGCAAGGGAGGATGCACATGGGCTCTCTTGATGATAAATGTACCTCTGGATATGCAGTAGAGGTAAATACCTGCCTTTGCTGTTTATAACCCCCAAGGGTTCTGCATTAAAATTAACTGAGTCA
>JBCJKH010031051.1:0-12698 GCA_039877255.1 Loriculus beryllinus | reverse complement strand
TTAAAATTAACTGAGTCATTTTACGGAGACTTGAGCTCAGATGTCAAGTATTAAGCTTACTGTAATAAACCTCTGCAAATTAGTTTCTCTTAGTATCTATATACAAATATGTATAGAATGTCTTTCCATATATAGGTATATGGATAATTTACATACATTGAATTCTCCTGTCTCACATCCCATAATTCCATGGAAAGGATTTGGTTTAGGCTTAAACAACGCAGCATTTAGGACAGCGTGACTGGGTTAGATACATCTCGAACATGTTGCTTATTTGCTTTTTCTTAAATAATCTTTTCTGCTTGAGATCTGGGAGAACAGCCACAGTATTACCCTGTTCTGTGAGATGTGACCCTAACCAGCTTTCTCTCTGCTTTGTTTTTAGGATTTAGACAATCTATATTTTCACCTGCTTCATTTATATTGTTATATTTTGTAAATAATATGTACGATTTTTTTAAATAAAGAAATCCCAAATTTTTCTGAAAGCTAAAAAAACCTGAGGCGAAGCAGTGTTTTCAATGAGTCATTCTTGGGACAATATTTATAATGTTATTTTAGTAATCAAACCATCAACAGGCTCAAGTTTATTTAGTTACTTGCCAGGAGAGGAATTTATCCTCAGGAAATATATGAGCACTAAATCTCAACCTACTCTTTTGCTCAGATTTTACATATGCATTCAAAGTCAATGACAATATGTTCATAAAGGCTATTTAAACATGGGAAAGGTCATCAGGATTCATACTGACATGCTTCATACTACTCAGATTTGTGTGCATAAGTGTTATTAGTTATTCACAGCATGATTTTTCACAGAAGGGAGGGGAAGACATGATAAACGCAGAAGTTGAATGACTGTTCTGTATTTTCTTTTATATTCAGGATGGCAAGGCACGGCAGGACGTGTCTCACTATTCCATATTCAGTGTTTGATAGGAGGCCAGGAGTACCATGGCCCTGCCCATAATATCTGACAGTACTTCAGAGAGATCAGTGAGCTTTCAGCAGTTGGCGGTTTTGGTCGCAGTGACAGGCACTGACTAAAACCTTTCACCTTGCACTATGCTGGTTCTGTTTATAACGAAATAAAATACTAGATTTTCATTAGAGCCCAATTGGTTATGCAAGGTATCACTTAAATGAGCTGTAGCTCCCTCTTAAGGTACGGCCTGAGGTGTTACACTGCTGTGTAAAATGGCATTTGAAGACAGGAATTTCCCATACAGCTTTTCAGGAGTAGCTGCATTAAAATGAACCCGTAACTCTGGATTTAGACTCAGGTAGTCCGGATTTAATTCGGATATTCCAGCTCTATTGTGAAATGGTTTGCAGGGAATGATTTACCTAAATATCCTGACACTCACTCACTGATTCCTGCAGTGAGAAGGGTCTGGTGAATAGTGTTTTGCACTCAGAATGTCCTGCCTCCATCTTCAGGGTTTAGTAGGACCCTCGTTAGAAGTACCTAAGTGAGTTGCAGCAATTTGGAACAGATATATATATATATATATAGGCACATTATTTATTGCATTGATAGTTCAGTTTCTGAGTCAAAAGTGCATTTTAATACTACTTTTTTAAATCTATGGGGAACGTATCATCTCCAGCCTTATCTGAACTTGATAATAACTGCACTGTCATCTTCCTAACTTTCCATATTTCTAATGCAATGAACCAACATGCCAGAACTATTTATAAACTTCAGATCCAATCCTGACCTGAAGGCTTGCCCTTTGCTATTTCTGGCAGTGCAAGGTTTGATGCTGAAACATGTATCTCTGAGAATTTACCACCAGGAATGATGGTGCAATTCTGATAGTAAAATATAAATCAGTTTAATTTCATCTATATTTTGTATTTATAGATTAGATTGATCTTTGGTTTCAATTCATGTCTTATCTTTCCAATGCTTAACTCTGTATTTCACCCTTCAGAGAAGTTAACATACTGCCTGCAGGATTTCACTTCCATTTAAGTGGCCCATGTTAGTAGAGCAAATCCCAAGAGTTGTTGCCCAGGAAGAGACCTCTTCATCTCAATGAAAGGACAGACTTTGCTACTCCTAGGACATCACTTTTTAGCCTATTTGCTCCCAGTGATTTTAATGAGTACCCATACAGTAATGAACTGACAGCAGCACAATCTAGCCATCAAACTGCTAGCTGAGCTCTGCAACTCCATAATGAGATTCATACAATTCTATACCTTAGTTCCATGAGTAGAAGTTACAGTACTCATGTCACACTATGGGCTTTATATTAACATTTCCTCTTTTTATCCAGCATTCTACCTTCCATATGTATCTTAGCAGAAGATAGGCCTAATAAACTGCTTGAAGTTGATCACTCGTAGCAGACTATTTTCATGGTTCTCGCCTTTCATTTGGACACTGACTGGTACAATTAGACTTGCACAACCGAGGAGATACTTAATTTCTACATGTACTATAACATGTACCTTTATGAACAAGGAAAGCAGAAAAAGAGGTGAGGAGGGGCAGAAGTGATTAGTAGAAGGGAAATGAGTCCAGAATGCCCAAGGTTAAAAGGCTTTGAGTACATGTGTGTGTGCCTGTATGCTGATACTATAAAGATCCTTAATAACTGCATTGTAAAAGCTTGACCTTGTGACAAGAATTAGACTCTCCTAGTAACCCAAGGTTAATGGTCCTGACTTGTTTCTCACAATCTATCTCCCCTTCCTCATTAGGGATGGATTTTACAAGCATTCTTTCAAGAGAACATGCTCATTAAGACTTTTTTTCATTAATCGGCTCCAAATCGGTCTTGATACCATCCTTGCTTACCACTGCAATTGGCTTAGGAGCCAAATAATCCCTGACATTTGTTCTTTTCGGCAGGATCTTAGCCATAGGGTACCATGGATCAAATGGTTTATAGTGTTAAGACTCATGCACTGCTTGGGCTTTAAAATATTGGAACTGCCTGATACCGTTTTTTCCCTGAGATTTCTGTCATTTGAACTTAGTTTTACACAATTGTGATGTACAGAACTTAATCATTCTGATCATATCATTAACACAGTTGAAAAGGTGTTTTTGTGTTTGAAAATCCCTGTTTCTGTTTGCTTACCTTTAACATTTGCTTACATCTTTAATACAAAGTCTAGGAAACTTCGAAAGACTTGCTTATATTTAAGTTTGATGTGAAATTATTCAATCTGGTTGAAGATTCTGCTTTTACATCCCCTGTCTGAACTACTTTAAAATAATTAAAAATGGATCACAAGCTGAAAATTGTTACTCTCTAAAGAGGTACTGTAATTTGTTTGAATTGATTAGTTAGAATAAGCTTTACTATAACCTTACAAGCTACTGCTATCAGAGTTCTTGCTTCCATTGCAGGCCCTGCTGTGGTTAAAGGGTGGGTGAAACTGCAGCACCTGCTAAAGAGATCACAAGTGACAGATTTCATACACAGTTGTCAACAGAATTATCATGTGATTCCATAGGGACCTAGTCTTGCCACTCACCCATCACAAGGTATAAATGGCCTTAATAAACCTTAAGATAATTTACAGAAGAAATTTGCTGTGAATTTACATTCCAAACCCGGAACTGTGAGTGTTAATGTTTTGCATTCTTTTGGGATTCCTGTGCTGGTAGGTACTATAAAAACCTTCTAGGCCATATATTCACTATCTGTGAGAAAGAACATTTGTTTAATTTGGGTTTTCTTGGAGTCATCAAGGGAGTTGTAGAGTAGCATCCTACTTAGAGAATGACAACCCATTCCACAAGGAATTTTGATGATAAAGCAATAAAGATATTTCAGACATCCACTAGAGAATAAGGGATTAAGATAGCAACAGAACAAAAATTAAATATTGTATGTCTATCTCTTTTCATCACAGAGACCAAACAGTTACAGATTAAGAGCTCAAAACAACACTTCCTTTACATGTGGGAACAGATGGGTAAGTTCAAGGGCAGTAGTCTCCACTGGGTATTGTCAGACAAGTATCTTGAAGAATGTATGGATTACTGCACTTCCAATTGCCATCCCTCTTCACTCTTACTGCATATTCTATATAAGCAGGAAACAAAACAAAGCCCCACTGGTGCCTAAATATACAAGTAACAATTGCTCACAGTGGTTTTGTCATAACTTTAACTTTTTTCCCTTTTTCTCTTTTGTTTTGTTTTTCTTGTTAAGATTTACTGGAGCACAGAGTATTTGAATACAGAAGGCATCCAAGTGATGCCCATGGGATATGGAAGAATTATGGGGCTCCTACCCCAAACATACCTCTCAAACTGCTCAAAAGTCAGCAACACTACAGCATACACACAGTATGAAATAAAGGGGTTCCCACTTTCCACATGCTGCGACTTCTATAACACACTAAGGGCTTGCTTAGTTAGCTTAGTCAACTCAGTATGTATATATTTCATTAAAGACTAAGATGGATTTACATTAAGCACTCAGTTTCATTAATAAGACTTCTGACCTGGTAAGACAGCTGCCCAGACAGAACTACGGGTCTGGGATTTCAAAGGACTATTCAGTTCTCCAGATGGTTAGGACTGCCTGAAACAAAGGGAAAAAATAAAGGGAAATAGAGAAAAAGAGAAGTTAATTTATACAGCAACTGTGATGTAATAAAGGGACGGAGTTACCAGCTGCTACCTGAAATGGCAGAAAACAGACCTGTGCGTTTGCACAAATGCCCATGAGAAATAAACTGTTAAAAAAAGTACTGCTTGGGCAATGAAGCAGTCGTACCAGTCGTACCATTTACACCCTATACTCCTATTTTACATGATTAGATAAGCTAAGAATAAGGCATGAGACAGAAGTAACACACACAAATAAAATATTTGTGATTTGATAAGAATAAGAAATCACAAATCACAAGATTTGATTTGAATAATAATAAGAATTTGATTTGATAAGAATAAGAAATCACAAATAAGAATTTGTGATTCTTAATGTTCTGTTATAAACAAACCAAGCATTTGGCACAAAAATTGCTTTATAGATTATATAAAATGTTTATTAGGAAGTAAAGTGCTCAGTTTTACAGATCAGTACAATCTTGATCATTGTAGAAGGCTTGCATAATTAACAGCTTCCTAATAAGACCAAATACTGCACATTACTATGCAAAAACCTTACCTTTGTAATATGTGACAAATGGCATTATAATCTAAAGTGGAAAAATGACATAATAAAATGTTTATAACATTTGTGAAGTGGCCACGCACTCACTGCAAGGCCACTGTCAACACACACGGGTACCCCATGAAAACTTACTGCACTTCAAGATGAAGTTTGTTATTAAGTAACGACACGTTACAGAAATATATCTCAACAAATACAGCTATAAATGCAAAAACTTTCCAAATGAACATATACTACAAACAGAAGATTAACTGTTTGACTGAATTTACATTTTGAAAGATACACCTTTACAATAAACCTATTTAAAACCATACTGACAGGTTTAGTTTTGCTTTCTTTCCCCCATTAAGGCCCTGCCTCACCAACAGATGACCACCAGATCCCTGCTGCCATAAACCTCAGCATGCCACATGCCTTACTGGCTGCAGGCACAAACCTGAACACAAAGTATTCCAAGTAGGGTTCCTCCTGATTGCTGGGCAACTTTGGCTGGGTTATCTGGCCAAAGACTTTGATTAAGTACATGATTATTAAATACTATTGTAGCATTTAGGCAACTCTGGACCCTAGAAAACCAATATTAATTACATGTTACGCACATGTAATTAGTTAGCATGCCTCAAAGTTTAAACTGTAAGTCATGCTACACACCAACACACTACACATTCTGGATATGAACAGTACGAATATATAAATTGCTTTGTATTGTATTTTCTGTTTTCCTTGCACCCCAGCTGGCCACGTGTTCAGCTAGTGTTCTTTGGTTGGTTTGTTTAAAGTTACAAATGCCAGTTCAACACAGAAATGCTTTCTTCAGGAAGGCTTTTAAGGTCCAAAAAGTTTCAATTGAGGCAAGACAGAGCTTGGTCTGAGTGTCTCGTTTCACACAAAAGCCCTAATCACTGTGCTGTGCACTGTTTCGGGAAGCTGACAGGGTTTCTTGTGAAACAGTATGAATTTCTTCCTAGTACAGGAATAACAGACAGAATAACCACTGCACCTGTTCTGCGAATCACAACCTGTTGTCCCACGCTGGTCTGTTCTCAAGCCAAAGCTACTAAGAAATTCCAGTCCCCGCACTGAACTTGCTCCTGCACTGTTTTATATTCAGTTTCTGTGCATATGGTTTCTCATAAATTTAAGAACAGGGAAAGGAATTAAGTCTATTTAGTTCTAGCAAGTTCTCTGGTTAGAAAGAACGAATTCTGAGTCACTGTACATCCAGGCAATGCAATTGTAAGATGATACGCAAGGTGTAAGCTTCGCCTAAGCAGCACTACCACAACAAGGTGTTAACTTCTGGCAACAAATGCTTTTTGAAACAAAAAGCACCAACATAACATATGTATTTTACTTATACTTTGTTAAATAGGCATTTTCCCCTCTACATACCCTGCTAACAGCTAAGATGTGTTTGACTGTGCAGCTTTCCATTTTCCTTTACAGCAACTCTAAGTCTTCAAATGCAACTGCCATCTTCAGGAAAAAAAGCACAACTGAAACTCCCTCCTAAACCAGTATTCCATAGATGGAAACATATTGCTAGGCAAAACCACAAACACTATGCCTCAATGCTTTCTGTAGGAAACCAACCTAATTTCAGTGTCCTTTCATAAACAAAGCTTCTATGGCACAGAAAGCAGAGGAAATTAAACACTAAAAATCAGTGATTATACTACAAACACCTTTCCAAAGGCATCATATGTTGCGCCTCAGCAGAGAAGCATATGCAGAAACATACCTAATAATATTACAAGCAGTTCTGTTAAATGTACATACAGACTACACAGTTGAGACATGGTTACAACTTGACACGGCACAAGATCAGACTTTCCAAACTGTCAGCAACTTCTCTGCCCCCTTCCCTGAGTTGATGTTTCTCAATTCTGTGGGCATTGAAAGAATGTATTTTCTGCAAAATAACCATATTTACCTAAGAATAGGTGGAATGTTTATCCCAGGAACACTTAGATCATGAAACCACAGCATTAAAAATTGGGCACTTTGCAACAAAGCCCAAAATTACTACTTTCATTGGGTTTGAAGAGGCAGCTCTCAAATAGTGCTTTTGAAATGCTAACGGAACACAAACCCATGCAATGTGTACATTTCTATTAAGGAATACATGATTTACAGTTGTACAAAGTGCATGTACTTTCTTCTGTTTAAAGAAACATAGTATTTCTCAAAACCAGAAAGAAATGAACATTTGAAGTTGATTAAAATGTTAGTAACACCAAGAACAACTCATAGGCAGAAACAAAGTAAAAAAGTGCTATTTTATCTCTGAAAAGTGTCAGCTGTTAACAATGAATGGGGCAACAAACTGATGCCATCTTCTTTTAAAAATTGCTTTTAAAAGCATTGGGAAATGCTTTTCCAACAGAAAGCAAAATACTCACAGCCTTTCAATGGAGTGTTTTTAGCCACAGCACATTATTTTGCCTGAAGATTGATGCCCTTGTGGAAGTGTCCCCATAATACATGTATGGAATCAAACTTCTGGCCGGGTAGATTTTGTCACAACTGGTTTCCATTGTGCTCCTGCACTTTCATTTCTAAGGCTGACAGCTGAAGACAACTTGAATGTGACACATGGCTTATGTAGGTCTGAAAACGCCTTTTGAAGAGAATATTTACTTCTGCCCATCGGTGAGAAACGTCCTTAGTGGTCTGATGAGGATGATCACCTCATGCTGGGAAACAGTGGAGTAGTGTATTTGCTGGCTTAATACTGACCTGAAACATTTAGAATTGCCTACAAAGTTAATCTTACACATGGATATTATTCCCTCCATTTCCTCCTCCCCCATCAATACCATCTGACTGGGAGGATGATGGCCGAGAGTTCCTTGAACGAGGCTGGCCATTCAGTCCAAGTGGTGTTCCCAACCGATGGCTCATTTGGGATGCCGTGTCATCCGATTCCCACCGCTCCAACTCCTCTCGCACAAGTCGCTCCATTTGTTCTCTATGGATTTCATTGTCACGACCCAGTCTTTCATCCTGAACAGATTAAAAGACGCATGCTTGAAGCTCAGCTTCCAAACTGCAGCCTAAGCAAATCCCTACACAAATACATGAAAGTCTTATACCACTCAAGTATTTCCACAGGCTAGTGGAGGAACACTGCTACTACAGTAAATGGTTTTCTTTTCAGGGATGTAATGCCCAGGTTGCCACCTTCACTGATGACAACACAATTTGTATTACAGTTTTCTTACCTCTGTTACTCCATCTAACAGCCTTCCTAACACATCTCTCCTTTTTAGTTTGGCTCTCTCCATTGCTTCAAGCTTCACAATAACCGCATCAATCTTGGAGACAATACTGCCGATAGAATGCTCCATGCGATCCACCCGCCTCATGAGCCTGAGGGCAACAAGTGTGAGCTTCAGTAACCTTGTCCAACTGAATACCATTGTAGCATGCCAACACACAAAGCAGATAAGGATAAGAGAGCCTTTTAATTCAAGCATGCATCTGACTCTCCACAAATCAGTCCTAATGTCCAGGCAGGGACAAGGTACACAAGAGCAAAAGGACAACACAGAGGTAAAGCAGATGGGAAAAAAAAAAACCAAAACCATATTCCACTCTGCTTTCCCTGCTTTTAGGGCATCCTCATGAAAATTCGTTGGTTCTAGTTACTGAAATTCTTCATTCAGCTAGTGTTGCTATAATTAATTAATACGGAAATCAATTATTTTTGACAAAATACACACTCACTACCAACTTAATCTTACTAAAAACAACACCTGAAGTTCTCAGTGAACTAGAACAACCTCAAGGCTTTACTTCTAAAAAACCTAGAAAAGTCTTCTGGCATTATTGTATCATTTTCCCTGTTCCCTATTGTATCATTTGACCATTTTCTCTGTCTTTTCAATGACAGGTTTTAAAGACAGGGTTTTCTTCTGCTGCATTTTTTGTTTGGTTGGTTTGTTTTCAGTTTTCTGTCTAATTCACATCAGCCTCTCTGAAGTAATTCCAGTTCAGACACTAAAGAGTGATTTAAATACCTTCAAAACACAGCATTAACATTTATGAATAATTTGATTAATAGAGTTACAGGAGACTCTACTATAGAACTGAAAGAGGGAACCTACAAGGGAAAAAAACCCAAACACCATGCAGATCTGTCCCCCTCAGAACAATAAACTTACACTTGGAACTCTTCATAGGAAACCCCACTAGAGCTGCTGCCCCTCCTTCTGGAGCTGTGCCCACTGTCTTCATCCTCATCCTCCTCAGAGTCGTCCAAGCTCCGGGGGAAGCTGCGGCTGCTCAGAGGACGTGGCAGAGAGCTCCTATCCAGGTCCAGATCCTCCTTTGTGAAAACAAAGACAAAGATGATGTAAAGATTTTCACCTGTACATGAGGGATGGGGGTGTCAAGGTCAAAGACCTCTTGCCCTCCATCAGCTCCTCCTTGCCTATTTACAGTCCTGCTCAAACAGGCAGGGATGAGAGCAAATGTGAAGAGAAACAAGAGGACTCTTCTGGGGCAGAATTGCTCAGAAACAAGCATGGGGAGAAGACTGGCAAATGGAAATGGTGGCACATCACTCCTAACACTGAGCTCACCCTCTCTTTCTCCAGGTCATCTCTCATCTGCTGATGTTCATGCTCTGTCAATTCCTGGTCCCCATCCTGGTCATATTTGGTAAATATTGCTTCAATCTCTGCATCTGTGTGCCCCTTCCTGAAAAGGGAGTAAAAACAGTTCCCTTATTTCCCGTTTTTTGGATGCTAAGTGACCTTCAAGTATTACAAAAACACTTCACTCCACCAGACCTTCATCCCCCAGCCAAAGACATGACTGATTCTAGTGCTTCTTATAAATTCACAACACTGATAACAAACACCTCAGCCCTCACCTTTTATTAGTCAATAGCACAAATCTCCCCTAGAATGCATTCTGCTCCTTCACAACCATCCCTTTTATACCTCTTTGATTTGTTCCCTTTCCTCGGATTCCTGTCTGTTCACAAACTCCTGCAGTGCCTCAGATAGAAATATTACCATTTCCTCAAATGTTTTAGATCTTTGCTTCCTAAGGCCTCTTCTACCCACAACAAGAGAATGCAGCATTCTCTTGCTCACAGAAGCATCAAAGCATGACATGTCTCTGGGATACTCTTCCAGGTAAGAAGTAACAGCTTCCTTACCCTTTTAGATCTTGCCGGAGTTCATCAAAATTTAACTTTCCCCCACCTTGTCTCAGGCTTTCTGAAATGTCATCAACAGTAGTCTTCTTCAATTTAAGTTTGATCATGGCTTTGTTGTAGCCCTAAAAGAAACAGTGATATTTTTTGTTTTACTTGTCATGAAATGTTAACACTTGATTTCTAATAACTTTCTCATTATAAAAATCAGCCAGTGCATACTATCACTCAGTGTGTTCCAAAAGTCCTGCAAAAATCTCTCTTTTCCTTCAGTTTATCCATCTTTATTTCAGCACTTAAATGGGCAACATATAAATACCTCTGCAGTCAGAGTAAGGCCTTCATCCTTCAGTTTGCACTGCAGGTCAGCAGGAATGGAGTATTTTGTCCAGCAAGACCTTTAGCAGTCAGTTACTGACAGTTAAGTGACAGTTTTAAATAATGCTGACAACACAGATACAAATTCCTGCAGTTATTTCGCTTCTCTGTCATGCTTCCCTTGTAGGAATGACGTAAAATCTTCATCCCAAAAAGCAGCACTTTTCGTTTTTCTCTGCCTTGTTTTAATAAGCAGTTTCCAAGTTTTAAGCTCAGACTTACTGGTCATGCTGAATACGTGGTTAGACATTTCTGACCACAGTACAGCACCGCATCCATGCCAGAGCACACATATGTGCACGTTCTTCCTAAACTGGGATTCAGGTCAAACTCCTAACTTTGTACTCAACAACCCTACTGGCAGTTGCCCCTGGAAGCTCCCAACGCATTATCCAAGACTTGCCTAAATTTATTGCCCCAAATGTGGTAGTTCTGTGACCAAACCAAACAGCAGCTTACCTTCATCAGTTCAGTGTTTCTGTATGTACCTCGACAGTCAAATCTTATGTTGTATTCAGCAGGCTGATCATTCAACACAAAGTCTCAGATGACTAAAATATGTTGTGATGGAAAGTTTTCATTCATTTAATTTACACTCAGCTCAGACTAATTTAACTAAGAGATGTGTACATTCATCAGCTGCTGCCAGCCTCACTTTGTAGCGATTTACAGAGTGAGTTTAGATGTGAGGAATGCTAAAACAAACAAAATGTAACTGTTACCTTTCTGATAAGGTCGGACAGTTCCATTTCTGCCTTCTGTTGTGCCATATCAGATTTAACTTCAGAGTATGTATCATTGATGATGGCCAAAAACATGTTCTGTTCATGAGAGAAATGAAAAAGCCCAATTGAAATTTCAAGAAGCCTAAGCCCTGCTCCTACGACCTTCACGTGCAGACCTATACATGACATTTAAAAAAGGCCAGGAGAAAATGGTGAGCTTTTTCTAAAGCACTAACATCAAGAGCTTGAGATATTGAAATGGGATGCACTGCAGTGTAGCAACTTCTAGTCAAGACTACTGGGTATTAATGTAAGTGGAGTATTACTTTCCAGAGACGGTCCATACCTACACACAGCAGTGGCAATAAACCATGTTCATTTAACATTATATGTTTAAGTTTGACTTCCTATCTGCCAGGCCAAACTTACACGGATAGCAACTATTAATTAGTCTAGAGAACACAACAAAAGTACCTGAGGAGTCACGTCAACTATTCATCTCATAATAACCAGCATAAACACAAATTTCTTACCCAGTTACAGCTCTGCTTGCATTTCAGGCTAAGATAAAGACAAACCAACTTACAATCAGACATGCGGCATGTACACCACCAACTCTGAAAAGAGTTTGGTTGCTTGCCCAAATGAAAGAGAAAAAAAAAGTAGGTCTTACTAACCCTGTGCCAAGCATATAGTTTACTTGAGACATGCGGTCATTACCAAAAGGGTCCTGCTGAACATGGAGTAAATATGACTGAATTGCAAGCTGGACATTCAAGTTGAAGAAGAATTACTCAATTCACTGGCGCATTCAATGTGCCACTCTCACACAGAAAGGCAATGTTAACCTCTAGTTCCTTATGGACTTAAAAAATTGCTTTAGGATAACAATCTTCCAATGCTGTACCTTTATCCATTATTGTTCAACACCAGGGAAGAGGTAACGATTACTGAATATTGTGCTTTCAGCTACCCAAAATTAAGACCTGGTGCTTTCTGGCTATCTTCTCTGACTTGGTTTCCAGGTCTTAGACTAGTCTTAAGGAGCTTACAGCAACATTTCACTCCAACCAAATGACAGGATTGTGCAGGTGTGGACAGGCACAGAAACTATAGCGAGTACTTTGGATAAGCTGGTCGTGCCTTCACACTCTAGTACTTTTCTGCTACCCCTTAGGAAAAAAATCAAACTTCTCTCCCTTGCTGAACACTAGCCTCTGCTCCTCTGCATCTTGTGAGGTGCTCCAAAGCAAATATAAAACCTGCTTCATATGCTTATCA